>JABGLY010000279.1:0-43095 GCA_013623525.1 Fusarium dimerum | reverse complement strand
CCCTGCAACCGAGTGATTGCGCGTGACCTCGTCTGCCTTTTGTTATTCTTTTCGTTCGCAGAGGATGAGAACTGGCTGGCACTGTCAAGTTGCAGTTGATTTCTGCCATTGGTACTGGCTCAGTATCAAAAAGATATCACACGCCCCTCCCCTTCTGTCCCCCCCTCACCCCCGAGAGAGCACCCGGAGGCCTATGACCTAGCAGCAGAACAAGATAGAAGCAGAAAGATGCCGTGGATAGTTTACTGATACTCATGTGACACTTCAAACATTAGAGAACTTCAATAGACAGTGTTTCCCTTTCTATTGTCGCTGACTTGGTTTGCTCGACACTCTTCAGGGGTAAAATGGTTTACTGTCACTCAATTTTAAACCATCAGCAGAACAGTATAATACAATACCAACATGGTGATATAGTTCAGAAGCTGAGCAGAATGATTTTAACATACATATTGGATACCTAATGTGTCTAGTGCTGCCGTGATATTCAAACAGTTGATCCGTAATTTCCCCTGTTTGGGGCTGCATATCACCTGGTGCTATTTTTCCGGGCCACCGTCAAGTAATCACCCACCGCCTTGGCCTCAGCAAGTCAGAGCAGTATTGTTTATCTGCACATCAGTCGTAGGGCAACGTGACCTGTTTTCTCTGCAAAGACTCGGTACCATCCCTCAGACACAAACTTCCCAACAACAACAACACACATCAGCAAAACACAGCAACATCACATTCATCAACTCCGGATACAACATCGTAACCATGAACAAACTCAAGCTGTAAGTCGAGTGCTTGCTGCTGGCTCTTCACGCTACTGACATACATATCAGCAAGTCTCCCTTCGTCGATATGGACGAAGAACGCTTCCTCGTCCTTGGTTACGAGACCACCCTGTGAGTTGATCTCTTCCTTTCGCTTCTCTTCTATGCTCTCCTGCTTTTGATATCGTATCCCCAACGACTTCATTCCTTGTAGGTGCTCAAGCCTCATCTTGCCACTCACTTTCTGTATCTAATCTTCTCTGCCTCCTCCATACTCGTCATGTGCTCAACTCAACGCCCTCCTTGCTAACATTATCGAAGTGGATCGAACCTTATGGGTAAGATGCTGGAGAACGAGGTCCCCAACCGCTCCATCACTGCCCTGGTTTCTACCGACGAGGCCTTCGTCCGCCTCCGTAACCAGAACGTCCACGCTATGCTTTTCAACGAGGACTGGAGCAACACCGACTTCATGTACTTTGCAACCGGCTTTGACTGCGTCGTCTCTTGCGGCGACGGAAGAAATGCTGGTCTCGCTGAAGCCGTCATTCATGGACTCGGACTCCGCCAGGCACGTATTGGGCGTCCTTCCCAGTACGTTCACGTAAGTTCAGAACCTTTTCGTTAATGCTGCTTCTATTGTCTCAAAATATACTGACGCAGAGTACTTCAGTTCTTTGACCATGTCCCTGACACCGTCAAGGGTGGTCCGATCATCAATGGTTTACCCTTCGTCGACTACCATGATCTCGCTCGTCATGTTGCCCACCTTCGCGATCTGACTCGTACCAAGGAAGCCATCATTCGTGCTTCTGAGGAGACTCGTGTCTTCTGCCACTATGTTCCCGTCATCTAATGGTGGCTGCATGCCACGATCAGGGTACAAGCCTGCTTTTGTATGGGATGAGTTCTCAGAAGACCTTTTGGTCTCTGCTCACAGATCAAAGAGCTAGTTACTCCTACCCAGATCTCATCGTTCTTTTTGGGCTTCTTCTACCCAGCGTGCCAGCCTATCCAGACAAGCATACAGGCAAACGATGGGAGATGCGATCAGAAGAGCCTGAAGATGACAGGCAGTGCGTACCATTGGACTTACGACAGTCAGCTTTTTGAAGTCTGCTCATCTACGAGATGAAGCCAAACCGTATTTCAACATATGTGTGCTCAAGTTCAGCCTCGACCTCCTCTCTGCGTAAGTAGTCCTGTCTTCACTCGGAGATGAACGTACCTAACAAGTTCAACAGATTCTAGATATCTGAACGCACGAAATCGAATGCCTACGACAAAGAGAGGAGAGGGGATCGGAGATTGATACTGAGGAGTTTTTTGAAATCAAACAGGCCTATAAAGACGGATACAGTGCCCCGTCCAATATAAAAGTAGAGACCAGTTAGTATTGTGTGCAGCTTGCTGCACAAATTCAACTTGTTCAATACAGTATCGGTGTACCGCTGCCTCGTGACTATGACTATCTCAACCCTAAATGTAGATAGTTATTGATACTCAGGAGTCGCCATTCGAGCTGTAATCGTGTAGTTCTTCGGTAGTAACGTGCTCTGCGAACGAACTTGCCCATACGCTGTGGTCGTAGCAATACTGACGGACTTTGGTAAGCTAAGACCAAGTAAACTTCTATGCATTTCCCCAAAGACTTTTATATCTCTACGCCTAGAGAATACTCAAGCAGACCGCCCTCTGCATGTCTGCATGGTCGCTGAGGTGTTGAAATTGTGGTGATCATTCAGCGGAAAGTACACGATGTGTACTTGTTTGAAATTCAAGACATGTATCTTCATCTCTGAATGCTCTCGAGCCTTTAGTAGCGTTTTCAAGGCTCCAGGAGATCTCATAACAGTGGCAGCTTCCTGCTGGACTTGGGGGGATCTGAAAGCTATATCGTATCACGACTCCGACATATACCGCTCTCAAGTTTGTTTTTGCTATTTGTTGCAACTTCCATGAATCCTTGTCGATGCTGGTACTAACTTCGTTTGGATCTTGAAAGTCATATATGTATTGGTGGTGCAATATTCTGTTGACACCATTGTTTGTGCATCTTCTCTCTCTACTATTGAAAATCAGATTCTCAGATTCTCGGCTTCAGGGAGTGCGAAAGCATGGGCTGAACCTTCCAATCAAGACTTGTAGCATGGCTCTCCTTCAGCACACTCAACTTCATCGCGAACATATCTATCCACCTCAGCCTGAGCATCGTCATCTCCATCCAGCACATCCAACCACCTCCCCTTTACAGCCTCCTTCTCCAGGACCAACGCCACCACTCTGGCTGTCGTGGCTCTCGTAGTCATACCCCGAGCCTTCTTCGTCTGACCCAAGAGCACTCCGCCCTCCTCCTTATCCGTCAGTCCTCCGGGTCTTACAGAGACGGCAGTGAAGCCCTCACGAGTACGTGACTCAGTGACGATGGCCTCGTCGGCTGCAACCTTGGCCTCGTAGTAGCGTGCTAGGAAAGTAGAGTTGACCTTCTTCCAACCTTCCCAGTCTTCGGGAGTCCACCAGGGAGCGTTTTCACGACGGGCACCGAGATATGAGACGACGACGTAGTGGTTGATGGAAGGTGTTGCGATGGAAGCGCGGAGGAAGAAGATGGCGGAATCGCGGTCGATGCGAATAACCTTGAGCTGTCAGTGTATGTCTAGAGAGAAGCAGAAATGGAACCAATCACCCTATCTTGACCTCCTGACGCGCCAGCACCTGAGTGTGTATTAGTTGTTGTGTTTCACTCAGTCTTGAAGAGACGACGGTGGAAGAAACATGTCATACCAGCTGTGAAGACAACAGAGTCGGGCTTGACCTCGTCAAGCACAGCAGCAGCCTTTTCCTGACTATCAATCTTCTCGAGATCATGAACAACGATGTCGTGCTTTCCAGGAAGGCCTTCTGAGATCTTCTTAAGGTCGTCAATCTGCTCAGCAGAGCGAATGAGACTAGTAACGGTCCATGACTTTTTGAGTAGATCAACAGTGAGGAGTCTGCCGATCTTGCCGTTACCGCCGAGGATGAGGACGCTTCGGGGTGCCATTATCTTTTCTATTTTGAGGCTTTTGAGGTAGGATGTGTGTCAATCAGAGGCTATACAAGTAAATAGAGGCGAGCTTGTAGCTTCTGGTAGAGGAGAGAGGATATGTCCAAGGTCAATGACGCGAGGGTGGAGATGGGAGAGTGTCAAACCTGCGAGTAGCGACATATCCGAGAATCCCCGCTCTTTGAATTTCAGGGATATCTGTGGAAGTGTGTGACAAGGGCAGAAAGCTACAGAAACAATTGTTGTAGGTAGGAAGGATATCAGGTGGTTTTTTTTTTCTATACAGTCTGTTGTGTTGCAGTCGATATATATACGAATATATATATATATATATGTGTGTTTAAATATATACATCAAATCACTCTTGTTTTGTGTCTGGACTTGACCTTTGTCGTATCATGTATTGATTGATTGATTGCTATTCCATGCTCTTGGTGACAGGATTCTAATGCGAATACCTGCATCTACTTCTCGTTGTAAACTACCTGCTCGGGATCAAGAAGAGTAGCATACTAGTTGGACTTGCACTGTTGATTGTGAATATCTCAATAACTGATTGTGACCATCCCGGTAAATGATTTGCTTGTGTTTGGTTTTCAACCACTAATCTAACACAGAGACTCGAGCATCACGGCAAAAACTATTGCAAAAGAAAACAAATATTGTATATTATTTACTATTCAAGAAGGGACGGATAAACAGAGCAGTTTGACCATGAAAACGTTCGGGGCAGCACCAGATGGGATAACGCCAAGTGACAGCTGCAGCGTACAAGCGTCGCACTTTTCACTGAGAACGAATTCTTCCAGCGACGATTCCCATACTAGGTACCTTATAACTTGTACCTTGAACTCTATATCGAGACAATTTCAAACAGAGAGGACCTCACTAATGCAACTCCCTACTCCCAGCTCCCCCAGGACATGTCACAATACACAGCAACAGCACAAGCAAGTTTGGTTGACACAGCACACATATCAACGGTAGCAGCATGGTTTGACGCAGATCAGTTTCGTGGGAACATCATCTTTTATTTGCCCTTCTTCCAGCTGAACGCGAAGGCTGTATGAACCCTTTTCCTCTCCCTACTTCCTCCCTCCTCCTCTCCATTTCTCTAACTGTTTCCTCTCTCCATCCCCTTCTTTCTTTGCCATCTGTTCCCTTGCGCTCTGAGAAACTGCTGACATCTCAGTCCAGGGATCCATCGATTCTCCCTCGTATGGTGTTTTCATGACCATAATCCAGTTTATCAAAGCACTGCCATCCGATTCCTTACCGTCGAAGGGGTATCAATGGAGGGCCAAGATCAAGGCTCGACATAGAGCTGTTCGAAGGGGGCCATGGAGCCACGTATTTAGCTTTTGGATTCGAAGGGTGGTCGTAGGACCACGAAGGCCTGCGTCTAGCAGTGTGACCCCAAGGATTGGTGAACTGCGTCTCGCGGAAGCGGCGTTGAGATTCCTCTCTGTTGGGGGCGGCCCGCCCGTCATCGCCATCTAAGCAGGAACAGCAGGAACCCATTATTCGTCTTTTTGTCGTGATAGCAGTGAGTGATTTTGGCTAAGTTGAGAACTTATTCTGTGTCGTGGTAGTGCTTGGTTTGCAACTGAAGTGTGTGGTTTGAGGACGAAACCAAACCACTTAGACTGGACGATACGAAACAACTTATACTCGGGGGACCTGGGACATCGGAGAAGTCTTTGAGTATATTCGTGCGAGGCCACCATGTCGGACTGCAGGTTTTCCCAGTAAACACGTCCTGGGCATATGTCTGCCAACAAGAAGCATACTATCTTTTGCAGTTTCGTATCTCACGAGACTGGAAATACACATCAAGTATGTTCATAGTGTACTCTTACCCCAGAAACGCAGAGTTAGAGTCTATCGAATAACTACAATAGCAGATATCAGAGCGTGTTCAGATAGACCGTCATGCCGCCGTCAACTCCACGAAGCAAGCCAAGGACCTATGGACTTCAACCACACGAGCACTCGCATACACAATGCGTCTACCAGCTGAACAGACATGAAAGTTTCCATTGTCAAGTCATGTCTAAAGATGCCATGCACTTCCTCTTCCGATAAAGTTCAAGGACGCTTAAGCTTAAGAAATACTTGCACCTTCAGGACATTCTGTTATGCTTCCTACACGCACAACAAGAGCTTATTCCCACGGCACGTGTGGATATCGACCCTATGTAAAGACTGGCCAACATGATCAAGTGTCTAGCAGCATAACTCAGGCTATACTTCGTCCTATATGCATCCACTGCTTGTTGTTGCTTGGGGAGCCTATAGGTTTTGTACGTCGTCATGGAGTTGTACTCAAAATACGCCTCAAACGACTTCCAGTTGGAAGGTCACCTTCTGTTGGCAGAGAACCTGTAGTTTCCAAGCTTTCTATGTCAATATGCAGTCTTTCCAGAAGAGATACACTCATCTGCAGCCTCAATGGTCCTCCACTGATGGCTAACAAAGCACGTCTTGATATAATCATATCGTAAACATTTACCCAACATAGCTACTGATTTACCAAGCCTGACATCCACCCTTGACCGTATCAAAACTTTCTGCAGGTTAACAATCTTACTCATACAGTATCCAAAAACTGGAAAATCCTGTTCCTAGTTTGTTTTTAATCCGCAAGCTCTTCCTTTGCTCTCCTTGAGCTTAGCGAGAATAAGCAGGAGGTCTACCATACACAAGCTCTTCAATTCGTCGGAACAAACTCTCAGACGAGGCAGAGGTTGCATCGGAATCTTGACGTGTCAGAGGACCACCCGGTTGCCCGACGTGGCGTCGTGGGCGAAGAGTTGTGTGTCTGTCATCACGAGGTGCGTCGTTTCCTCGGAGAGTGACATGGAGGTTTTCGATGCTACCTGGTTAGTGATGTCCTAAACACTACTAGTTCATCACTTATTTGGACTTACATGATAGGCCTCATAGACGCGTTGTGTTGTGATCTGTTTTGTTGACCATGGTTTCTCGGCCTATGCACGATGTCAGTATAGGTCAAGACGCCAGCTTTTCCATACTTGCAGTGATACTGCTCGTCTAGTGCGAGGCCTGGCTCTCTCATCCTCCGAACTATCCGTATCAGCGTGAGGGTCTCCTCTACTTCCATGGTGGCCGCCCATGTCCCAGCCTGAGTTGCCTCGTCGTCGTGTCAGACCCCTGTAGACAGGATCTATGCTACTGGGTATGGATATTTCGTTCACTTCGAGGCCCTGAGCGCTCTCAAGATCAGAAGAGTCGAACGATTCTTGCGACCAGTTCCCGACTGAGAAAGACAGTCGGGAATGGAAGCAGCCCGTGGTGATACTTGACAATAAGACGTTCCAAAATGTGTCGACAGTAGTGGTCAAAAATGGGAAGCTGAAACAGTCTTTATATAGTCAGAACCCATCATTATTATACCTTTTCAGGATGGCGTGGACGGTGAAGCAGGTAAGAGAAAATCACAATGAATATCACCAACATAACATTGTCACGAGTGTACAGTACCTTCATAATTTCATTGTTTTTGGTTTGAATAGTCTTTGCTAAACAGCCCCCGACACAAAGAAATCATAAAGAACGATAGACTATGAATGCCCTTTGACACTCATGCCTGGAATCAACCAGTCACTCGTTCTCATCTCCTATTGACAGAAAGGAAACAGATATATCAAATTCGAGTTTCAAAGTCACTAACCCCCTAACGCCAGATCACGTCCCATCCACTCCCTTCATCAAGCATCCCTCAATGCATACAACTCCTGAGGCTGCCCTTGAGCATCGCAGCTCGAAAACTTCCACCAGGATCCATACCACGAACCGGCGAGATTAACCAACCCCCACTTCACAGGCGCAGGCATAGGCGGCCAGTTCGCCCACATGCCATCCTCCACAGTTCGATCAAGGTTAAGTAGAAAGAATGGAACGACGTCGAGCATACCGGCCTTCGTCACCGTCTTCTTCCCCCACGTCTTGAAGGTGAGAGATGCAGCTTGGCCTTCGGGAGTGTCCTCGGCGGGGGCTTTGGGATGCTCGGATAGACCAGCGATGGTGGAGATTTCGTTGTGGAAGTGATGTTCAAAGTTGTCCTTGAAAGAGTCCATGATAGAGATGAGTCTCTTGGGGTCTAGGTCCGTCGGAGAGGGTAGTGTGCTGATGTAGGTGTTGAACTCGGCAAGGCCAGCTAAGAAAGATTCTGTTTATCTCAAGGTTAGCTGGGTATACACGATGAAAGTCGAAAGTGTCTTGTTTACCATGCTCCTCGTGGGTTTCCTTCCAGACGGCTTCATCACCAAGGAGAGCCTGGACCTTGGGAAATAGGTTCTCCTCCTCATCGTCATGGTGTGACTTTACGAATCGAAACCATGTCTGAGAATATCCAATAAAGTCGGCCTTATCCGCGTCTTTGACGTGCGGTGCTTGGAGATAGATTGTGTTGAAACCTCGGATAATGGCATTGTGAAGAAGACACATGTGTGTCGCGCCCGTTGTGAACAGGTCGGTCTTTTTTATTTAATCAGCGCCGTCAGCTATAACTCCTCAGAGTTTTCTACATAATCATGATGATCGCGTACCTTTTTTGTCTGATACTGCGGCGTAACGACGAGCTTCATAGGCCCATCCGCCCAGGGTTTAGTAGGAGCTGTGGAAGTCATGAGGTACGGTGAACGGTTGAAGAAAAAAGAAACAAGTCCTGCTAGAAACAAGGTGACCAGCAATCGAGACATTGCTTGGAGGATGGGGGGAGGGGGGGACAAGAAATAGATAAAAGCTAATGGGAAAGAAAGGAAGAGAAGAGTGAAAAGAGAGGGAGGGAGGGGTGGAGAGCAAATAGATTGGAGAGAAATGGTTCGTCTTGATCACATTTTTGACCGAATGGTTCGATGTCCCATCATGTCACTTGAATGCAGGGATAAGTTATCACAACATGGCGCAACGGAGCTCTCCCATGTCGTCTGGAAAGCTGTTGTGGATTTCTGGTGGAGGTGCGTCGGAGAAAAGCTGAATAAAGCAATATTCATGATTGGTTTGGACGTTGCATCGCCTTGTTTACGACCCCTGTGTGACGCACTTCTCAACATGTCCGAGACCGAGGGTTGTCTGTTGGTTGTCATGAGACGATGGCTACGCTGCCATGATACCAATCAAGACCAAGATTGCATTATAGCGAAAGCAATTTACAGGAATATTAAGACAAGAATGCAAAACTAACAAAAAAGAATTCGGATCCTGAAAAGGAATCATCTATAAGTTATCCCCCAACAGTACATCATATCAGATCTCCTGGTCTGGTATTTTGCCCATAAACGCCTATAGATATACATGTTACAAAATCCAACCCCAGCATATTTGAAGAAGAAGAAGAAGAAGAAGAAGAAGAAGAAGAAGAAGAAAGAGTACAAGTTTCCTTGCTTTACGGATGCGCATCCGTCTCAAGCAAGTTCAGGCAAAAGCACCAACAATCGCCATCAGAATAGCTCCTGCCACCACGCAAATATACGCCTGCAATCTTTTCTTGCCCTTGAGAACCTTGTAGCTCTTCTCACTCAGAAAGTCCTCGGCCAGGAGCTGTACCAGTCCCGCGTATAGCAAGAGTCCGGATGAGATGGCGTTCATGAATCCAACGACAAGAAGACCGCCCATACTCTGAGGATCGTACATACGATGTACAACCAGACCGATGGCCTGTCCGATAGGCGTGGTGGTGCCGTATGCGAGGACCATGAGCCAAGGTCGGATCGATTTTCGGGGGAACTGGATAGCTGCGATACGGCTACCGAGAGCGAGGCCTTCGAAAGCTTGGTGGAAGCTGATTGCGACTAAGAAGACAACGAATGCAGGCCCAGTTGCGACTGAGATGGCCATTCCGATAAAGACGCTGTGGAAAAGAATACCCGCTTCGAGTAATAGGCACTGCAGCAATTTTCGCTGCTGCTCCTCGGGAGTAGACGGCCCAGGCGACATGGGAGTCATGGGGGTTAGTGGAGGCTCTCCAAGTCCGTCGGGTTTAAGAGCCGCATATTCGCTACTGTCGTTACGTACGCCGCTTGAAGAAGACGGATCGAGCTCCTCCAAGTTCAGGTCAAGATCAGAGTCTCCGTCATGGAAGTCTTCGGTCAGCCTCCGCTTATGATGACCAATGGGTGTAGACTGAGGAACAGGTGAGACGCCAGAGACTAGCCCTTGGCTCTCCATATCATCAAGCCGAATGTCCGGCGGCCTTGATCCCCTACGCCCATCCAGACCGGCCGTATCGTGTAGTTGGACGTGACCATCCTGTTCGTCGTCCGAATCGAAGTATCCATGACTATGCGAATGTGAATGACCCGCTCCACGCGCTGTAAGGAACGATTCGACACCAACAACGACAATGGCAGCCGTCATGGCCACGAGACCGGGAAGGGGTGTATAGCCTTCGCTGAACAAGTAGGGGAGACATGGATCGGTCATGGACTCGAAAGCGGTCGGGAGGAGATGGACGAAAGCTGTCGCGATAAGAACACCAGTACCTATATGCTGACAGTAGAAGATGATGGCTCTTTGTTTCCGGCCTCTCATGGTGCGACGGGACAACAGGGGGAAACCGCATGCTTCAATTCATTCAATCAGCCAAAAACCCAATTGAATCAATCTATCGTGACTTTTTGCGACTTACCCAGCGTGCTCAACGCCAGAATCAAGATCAGGGCAAGGACATGCGCCGATGTGTCATAGTGGCCTTTACTTCTCGAACCGCATTTCGGTTTCTCTCCATCTTCCTTCCTCCGCCTAAGTTCCGCAAGAAT
This sequence comes from Fusarium dimerum, assembly GCA_013623525.1. NCBI lineage: Eukaryota > Fungi > Ascomycota > Sordariomycetes > Hypocreales > Nectriaceae > Fusarium > Fusarium dimerum. Next base: position 32,509 of record JABGLY010000279.1, on the reverse strand, counting down.
TAAATCAGTAGGGATCGAGGACCAAGAGTCACCTATAAAGTCGCACAAGAACCCAGAAGCGTCAGTAAATATAGAGATTTTTCAGAGTGTAGACATTGATGGTAGAAAAAGCAGGGGGTCAGCTCCTAATCCATACCTCGTGCTTCCAAAAAGGAGTCCATCCTCTTAGACGTGTTAATAACTTCTGCGAATTTGTTGCATATAACCTTGGATCTACCTTGGATCCTAGTGGGTGCGCAACGTCACAGCCCGTCTCATGGCGGGAATGACAATGATAAGTAAGAACGATTGAAGATAATAAATATTGACAAGGGAGATAAATAAAGTTGTTGTCTCGTGTCTTCTCTTTTTTTTTTCGTTGCGTCACTTGAACACGGACACATGTTTTGGGTTTGTTTGAAGGGGAAGACGCATAATCTTCGGCAGATGTCGGAGCCTGCCTGTATCTGTGAAGTAAAAGCCAAGCCAAGCCCCCCTGAAGAATGGACAATTTGCGGTTGTCATCTTTCAGCCAGATACGAAGCTCGAAGATGTTGGGAATGCATTTCCATGACTTACTCTTCCAACACATGAATTCTCCAATTTGTAGTGAAAGTATCATATATATATATATATATATATGAGTTCGAGTCAGATCCTCCCATTTATTCACTTCCCTCCTGCTCCGCCTTGGCAGCTGTCGCCGATGATCCCATCAGGGGTTGTGAGGCTGATCCGGGGGAGGAGGCCCTTCTAGAACAGGAGAAGCATTTACTGTTTCTATACTACCACAACTATGGGCTGACCTGGGATGAAATCTCTCCGCCTGCTCATATGCATACAACCCGCTTTGTCATGACAGCTCTTATTACCTACCTATCACGGAATAACTGTCGCTTAGTAACGATCGCCATCTGCGCGACAGGCACCCTCGCGACATTGAACCCCGAAGATCGCTCTCATGTCATGGACAAACCACAGCCATGATACCATGCTAGCATGGTAACTCACCCACCCGTTCTGTCTCCAGTGGAGAAACGCAAGTGGGCTAAACAGGACATTGGAATAACATCGGATGAGCCTCGGGCCGCAACATATCCAGCTTTCCCATATGTCGCTTGATCCAAGGCACAAGTTCGGTTCAATACCAAGAATTGCATCAACCACCCTAGCTTACAACACCAAGATCTTGTCCAGTAGCCCCATATTGCCTCTTTAACTTCCTTGGTCGGTACTTTGCTCTTTGCAGACGATAAGCGCCGTCGTGTATGTATTCATGATGTGGACACCATGCCGCACGACTTCATTCCCCCGCATTAACTACGGGTAAAGAATCATGTCGTGTCGACCTGGATGACCTTCGGGGATAGGAGGACGTTGGCCCCGAGAGGGATACCGTGAACAGTTAAAAAGACCTCGATTCCCGTAGTTGACAAACATGTCTCGCTCTTCTCTCTATCCTTCCTTTCCTCCTTACCATCTCACACATTGATGTCCCTGCCGTGTGATTGCCATCATGTCTTCAGTTAACATCCCCGATATCCTGTCTAAGCTTACACTTGAGGAGAAGGTTGGTCCTCTCTCAGACATCTACTTTACAATGGTATCGCCCTAACACTACTATAGATCTCTCTTCTTGCCGGCAAGGACCTATGGCACACTGTCCCTATCCCATCTAAGGGCGTCCCTGCCACAAAGGTCTCTGACGGACCTAACGGCGCCCGAGGTGGTAGTTTTGTTGGTGGCACAACTGCCGCTTGCTTTCCCGCAGCTTCTTTGATAGCGTCGACTTTCGATGTCGCTTTGGCCAAGCGAGTCGGTTCTGCTCTGGCCGAGGAGACTCAGTCCAAGGGCGCCAGATGTCTCCTGGCTCCTACTATGTGCTTGCACCGACATCCCCTAGGTGGCCGTAACTTCGAGTCATTTTCTGAGGACCCTCTGCTTACCGGCAAGGTGGCCGCTCGAGTAGTTGAGGGTCTCCAAGAGAATGGCGTTTCTGCTACTATCAAGCACTTCGCTGCCAACGAGCAAGAGACGGACAGACTGACTGTTGACGAGACCATTAGCGAGAGGGCCCTTCGAGAGCTGTACCTCAGACCTTTCGAGATCGCCGTAAAGGAAGCCAAGCCCTGGGCCGTCATGACCTCCTACAACATGGTCAATGGCACTCATGCTGACTCACACCCCTTCCTATTGCAACAGGTCCTTCGCGGTGAGTGGGGTTGGGATGGCTTGGTGATGAGCGACTGGGGTGGTGTCAATTCAACGGCCGAGTCACTCGAGGCAGGCCTAGACCTCGAGATGCCTGGCCCGACCCGATGGAGAAAGACAGACGATGTTCTGGCTGCCCTGAAGGCGGGCAAAATCAGCGAGAAAACCATTGATGAGCGGGCTACTCGTGTCCTTCAATTTATCGAGCGTCTCAAGTATTTTGAGGACCCCTCTATCCCTGATGAAAAGGCCATCAACAAACCAGAACACCAAGCCCTCATCCGGGAAGCAGGCTCCAAGGGCATCGTTCTGCTCAAGAACCAGAACGAGATTTTGCCTTTGTCCAAGGACAAGGTTCAGGGAAAGAAGATTGCTCTTCTAGGCCATGCCAAGACCAGCCTTGCTCACGGTGGTGGTAGTGCTTCCGTCAATGCACACTACAAGGTCACTCCTTGGGACGCCCTCCACGAAGCACTTGGCAAGGATGTTGATTTCACATATGCCAAAGGTCAGTGCTCTTCGCTGCATAACCAGGTTCAAAACATTCACTAACAGCCTTGTAGGCGCTCACACTTTCCGCAGTCTTCCTCCCGTTGTCGACAATGTCACCGGTCTCGATGGTAAGCCCGGTTTTACCCTCAAGGTCTATGAGCCTGGCAATGATGAGCCCATCAGCACAAGCCACGGCCATCGTGGCTCAGAAATCTCCGTCTTGGCAAACATGACCATCCACGATAAGAACATGACCCTTGATGGCACGTTCACCGCACAGGACACAGCCGAGTATTACTTTACCTGCTCAGGTCTTGGCCCTAGCCGACTTGTTATTGATGACAAGGTCATCTATGAGCAGACTGACAACTGTGTTGATGCCATGGGCTTCATTTTTGGTGGCGTTGTCGCTCCTGAGGTCAAGGTGCCTCTTCAGGCCGGCCAGCAGTACAAGATTCATTTGTTCACGTCGCCCCCAGCCAACGCCAAGGTTGAGGATCTCGGTATCCTAGCAGGACGATGTGGTCTCATTGTTGGCCATATGTCCGCTTCCGAACACGACAAGGACCTTCTCTCGGAGGCTGTCGAAGTGGCTAAGAATGCCGATATTGCGGTTGTCTTCACAGGTCATGAGCCATTCTGGGAAACCGAAGGTCAGGATCAGCAGAGCTTTAACCTCCCCAAGGATGGTAGTCAGGACAGACTCATCAAGGAGGTGGCCGCTGTGAACCCCAACACCATTGTTGTCAACTCTACAGGTGTGGCCGTTGCTATGCCATGGCTGGAACAGATCCAAGGTCTTGTCCATACTTGGTTCCCTGGTCAGGAAAGCGGTAACTCCATCGCAGACGTCCTCACCGGTGCCCGAAACCCCGAGGGTCACCTTTCATGCACATTCCCTAAGAGGATTGAGGATTGTCCTGCATACGGCAATTTCCCCGGTACCATTGTTGATGGACAGCGAAGGGTTACTTATGAAGAGGGTGTCTTCGTTGGCTACCGACATTTTGACCGTCTGTCAGCCGATAAGGTCAACTTCCCCTTCGGTTTCGGTCTTTCTTACACAACATTTGAGTTTTCAGACCTATCAGTCAAGGAGTCGACTGATGGATACGTCGCCAGCGTAAAGGTCACCAATACAGGCAAGGTGGCTGGTGGTGTTGCTGCCCAGCTTTACGTCGGAGCGGCCCAGACAGCTGAGCAGGACCCTATCAAGCAGCTGGCGGCATTCCAAAAGGTGGCCGTGAATGCTGGAGAGAGCAAGACAGTTGAGTTGCCTGTGAAGACGCGTGACTTTGCCTTCTTTGATGAGTCTGCTAAGAAGTGGGTGGTCAAGGGTGGAGATTACAAGTTCATCGTGGGCAAGTCGGCGGCTGACGATTCTCTGGTGTCTTCTGTTAGTGTGAAACAGCAGTCTTTTGATCCTTAGATGACAAGTGTAGCATTCAGAAAGTATAGTGAGTGGTATAGCAGCAAGTCACAACGTCGGGCTTTCTTGAGGAAGCTCAGGTGTTGATAATGCGAAGTCAAATTTAGCGCTTAGTCTTGACGGACGGACCCTGTTTTAGCTGAGTCTGCGATGATGAAGCTCCAATCGATAACATTGTAAGCAATAATAACTGAAACATCTCGTATAGCTTGCAACGGTGCATGGTGAGCTTGTATGAATCATAATCATGGAAAACGGGAGAAGATTCGAGAGGTTGGTCATGAATCACTGACTGATGTTATCCGCTGTCTGCCTTGTTTACCCTGTAGGTAAGTAGGCTGCTGTGTCAAGAATGATTGATGGAAGGAATAACTGAGCGACTGGAGCCTGCATCTTACACACCTCAGCTACCTACCTGCTGTATTACTGTCTTGAAAATGCAGGGTCAGGTCATCCAAATCAATCAGCCTCTGCCACTAAGTGCGGGGCAGTCATGAGCTTTGTCCAATTGTATGTCCCAAACGGGGTCAATCATCGAATGAGCTAGAAGTCAGTTCTGCCCTTTTTCTTCCCCACCACGGATCGTCTGGGGCGACAAAGAGCATCTCATAACTTGGACCTTGAAATATACTCGACATCTTGCCTTTATTTTCAACAATAACTTCTTTAGTAACTCGAGATAAACCAGAGACATACTTGTGATACCCCCATTCGAAAAAATACAATCAAACAAAAAAAGATATGGCTTCCGCGGACGAGCTCAAGGCTCTCGGTAACAAGGCAATCGCCGAAAAGAACTTTGACGAGGCTATGTAAGAGACCAGAGGAGTCATGATTTGACACACTGCTTGTGAGAACTTGAAGTTGCTAACCTCTTGTCATAGCGAAAAGTTCACCGAGGCCATCGCCATTCAACCCGATAACCACATTCTCTATAGCAACCGCTCTGCTGCCTACGCTTCTAAGAAGGACTACGCAAACGCTTTGAAGGATGCCGAGAAGACAACAGAGATCAAGCCTGACTGGGCCAAGGGCTGGGGTCGAAAGGGTGCCGCTCTCCACGGTACCGGTGATCTTTTGGGCGCCCACGATGCTTATGAGGAGGGTCTGAAGCATGATCCAAACAACGCACAGCTCAAGAGTGGATTGGCCTCTGTCAAGAAAGCTATGGAGGCTGAAGTTGGTAAGTTGCGCATGCGTAGAGTTCCGGAGACGCGAGAATATTTTTCAGGGCGATAACTAACTCGAATGATAGGCGGTCCTCAAGATCCCAGTGGTGGTCTGGGTCAGATGTTCAACGACCCCAACCTCATCCAGAAGCTGGCCTCAAACCCCAAGACCAGTGCCCTGCTGGCCGACCCCTCATTCATGGCCAAGCTTCAGCAGGTCAAGCAGAACCCAAACAACGCTACCGAGATGTTCAGCGACCCTCGCATGTTGACCGTTCTCGGTGTCTTGATGGGCGTCGATCTGGAGATGCGCGAAAGCGACCCCAACGCACAGGATTCCCCTATGCCCGATGCGCCCCCTCAGCCCAAGCAGCCTGAACCTAAGAAGGCCCCTGAGCCCGAGCCCGAGCCCGAGGAGCTAGATGAGGAGGCCCTGGAGAAGAAGAAGGCCAAGGAGGCGGCCGACAAGGAGAAGGCTTTGGGTACTGAGAACTACAAGAAGCGCAACTTTGACGAGGCTATCGCACACTACTCAAAGGCTTGGGAGTTGTACAAGGACATTACCTACCTGAACAACTTGGGTGCCGCCTACTTTGAGAAGGGAGACTACGACAAGGCCATCGAGGTGTGCACTAAAGCTGTGGAGGAGGGTCGTGAGATCTACGCCGACTTCAAGCTCATCGCCAAGAGTTATGCCCGTATTGGTTCGGCTTACGAGCGAAAGGGCGACCTGGCTCTGGCCATTGAGAACTACAACAAGTCCCTGACAGAGCACCGAACCCCTGACGTTCTCAACAAGCTCCGTGCTGCCGAGCGTGCCAAGACTGAGGCTGCTCGATTGGCCTATGTCGATCCCGTCAAGGCTGAGGAGGCTCGTGAGGAGGGTAACAAGAAGTTCAAGGAGACCGATTTCCCTGGTGCTGTTGCTGCGTACACAGAAATGATCAAGCGAGCTCCCGATGACCCTCGTGGTTACAGCAACCGCGCCGCTGCCTTTATCAAGCTGTTCGAGTTCCCCAGCGCCCTCGACGACTGCAACACTGCCATCAAGAAGGATCCCACCTTCATCAGAGCTTACATCCGCAAGGCGCAGGCATACTTTGGCATGCGCAAGTACTCTGAGAGTGTTGACGCGTGTTCTGAGGCTATGGAAGTCGATCAGCAACACCACAACGGCGCGAATGCTCGCGAGATTGAGCAGCAGCAGCAAAAGGCATTTGCCGCCATGTACTCTGCTCGTGACAACGAGACGGAGGAGCAGACTCGTGAGAGATTGCTGAAGGACCCTGAGGTAAGTTCTAGTGTAAGGATACTGTATTATCTACTGATTACTAACTTTTTCTCTCTTTGCAGATCATGGGTATCATGCAGGACCCCGTGATGCAGTCGATTCTGCAACAGGCTCAATCTGACCCTATGGCGCTTCAGGAGCACATGCGTAACCCTGGAGTCAAGACCAAGATCCAGAAGCTGATTGCTGCTGGTGTCATCCGCGTGGGTCGATAAGCTGGGAAGAGTAGACGGATGCTGCGGGAAGGTAGTAATATGGCTTGCGGGATGCGGATGGGGATGATGATGACTTGATGAGAGGGGACTAAAGAGTCAAAGGACCCCCCAGGATCACATTTGCACGACCACGAAACGAGGGACGGGGATAGCCGTAGAGCGTTATGGGAATTACGACATGAAACTGACGGACCGGACCTCGAAAAATATCCTTGGGCGTGTACATATTACGGCGTATAATTGCGTGCGCTCTTATTGTTTTAATGAGAAATGATATCAGTTCAGGTGATTGGAGAGTGCATTTTTCAAGTGCAAAAGAAAAAAAGTAAAGAAACTTGAGGCAGAGTGAAGGAAAGAAAGCAAAGAGGGAAAAAAAGAGTAAAGAGAGATGAAAAATCTCGCAGGACGTTGGAGTGTGGATTAGATGGCGAAATTACTGGTTAGTTTGTATGTGAGACGTCGGAGTATCAAAAAGTGAGATGTGAGATATGATACAGGAGAAGCTTTATTGGGTGTGTAAAGACATTTCCCTGCACATATAGATGGAGATGGGGTCTATAGTACAGTAGCACTAGGCATATAGCGGCAAAACTCCATTTGGTCTAAAAAAGATCCCGTCAATGAGTGACGATGCAGTCGTACCATTTTCTTTGTTTCTGAAACTGGAGACGGGCGACCTCCGTCCAAGTGGGCATGCCGCGAGGTTGAGCAAGAGAACTACGGAGTAGTCCCTCTTTATTTTCCCTCTTTTCTTTTTTTGTCTTTCTTTCGTATCTGTGCTAATATATTACTCAATGTATCATGCTCGTTCTTTTTTCTATATATTACAATATGCCTCTAGAGGAAATTTCGCCAAGAACCTTCGCGACTGTAGAGGCATCTCATGTCCACTCCGACGCATTGTAATATGTGTATGCGATATATTGGTGCATTTGACCGTTGGTTCGTGGAGATGCCTTGAGCTAAATGTTGCATGTTCTTTGTTAGCCAGTTCATATCGATGGATGTTGGATGTTGGATGTACGATAATGAGGTCAAGTCCAAAACTAAACGGTCGCCGGACAGCGCCACACCGGGCCCGAGACAAACCATGGATCCCGGGTACGACCGCTCCGGACATGCCGTTGTAACGCCAAGTTCGCCCGGTGTCTGTCTTAGCACGGTGGCTGATGTAGCTGCAGCTGCAGATGGCTGAGCAGAGCAGGGGCATCAGCATCCATTTAGTGAACTTGTCGTATCCAGAAATAATCTGGCTGCAGAGTATTCCGACCAAGAGTATCCAAAGGACTGCAAGTCATACGTGATTGGGAGCCCACAATGGTCTAATACCTCAAAAGGAAAGACTGAAAAGGGGATGGATGCATCAAAGAAGAAAAGAAGAAAAGACATAATAACCTAAACAAGATAGGCATCCGGATTACAATATGGACTCGCACGTGGAGGACACGAGGGTCCTCGTGGGAGAGAGGTAAGGGGAAAAAAGAAAAAAAAAAGATCAGAGGCGCAGTCTACAGCGAGGAGAAAGAAGAAAGGAAAGACACACAGCGAAGAGGGGGGAGAAATGCTTTAGGGTAATCCAACGAAAGAAGACATTTCGTTAAAAGGTGTGATGATGGGGGTGAGGTGGGAGGAGGCTGATGCGTGGGCAGACGGATACAGGAGAAAAAAGAAAGTTGAAGAAAAAGATCAGGCGGCTTTTGGACGAGAATAAGAAAGGAAAACTTGACTACTGCGAGGTACAGAACTGGGGTTCTCGAATGGCGTGTCTTGTATAGAAGGAGGGGAGGAAGCCATGAAAAAAAAAGAGACAAGTCATTCTTTTGATAGGGGTTGGAGAAAAGGAAAGAAAGATTTGTTGATGCATGTGTGCGCGCGGTAAACTTGCTCGAGTATGAAGCCTTGAAACCAAGTATAGATGTTTTAGTGTGTAGTAACAACAAGGATCAGTCAAGACTAGGAATCCCAGAGTTGCGAAAGTAATCGTCGATGAGAGTACTATTATTATCGATGTATGGTGTACTGTAGTGTATGATAGTGAGAATCACGATGTGATGGATACTTGTCTGTTTCATAAGTTTGATATACCAGACTAGACAAGGTCTACGGGAGTTGAATCATAGTTTAACAGGCAGAAGGGGGATCATCAAACGGCCCAGCCCAGCCGCAGTGGAGGAGGAGAAAGTCGAGGATCCCTGTTTATTTTCCCTTTGTGTTACTTTTCTCGATCATGTACATCAACCTCGTGAGGAAGAGCAAGATTGATTCAGGTCATAATGGAATAACATAACCGTTATGGAGATGAAAACAGAGACAAGGGTTGTAGCGGCCAGGACTAATCCACGGAGGCGTTGTATGCGTCTAAGAGGAGATGGCATGTGCAGTGTATATGGATGTGGAATAGCTTGCTCGTAACGGTCACTCAAACTCGACTTCTACGTAACTCTGTGGCTTTGAAGAAAGGAGAAAGCAATGCATATTGTCTTGCTGACCGAGCGTGTCTTTGCGTTTTATGGCTGATACAAAAGACGGTAGACTCTCAAGGCTAGAAAGAAAAAAAAAGGTGAGTTATGACAGACAGTATTTTTGTGCTGAAGAATTTGGGGGTGTGAGACACACATGAAGAGACAGAAGAAGAAAAATAAAAGCAAATGAAGACGTTGCTACAATGAGGGAATAGAATAACAAATGAGGAATAGCCTAACGGATGTAGCATATTGGAAGGGAAAAGTAGAAGGGGAAAGGAAAGAATAAAAAGTAAGTTTAATAAAAAGAAAGAAAGAAAGAAAGGTCATCCCGTTTCCTCCCTTTTCGCTCATGACCACCAAATATGAGCTATTTCATCATATCGCAGCCTCTCATTATTATGCCTCTCTCTCTACGTACATGGAGCTCTATACTAACACCCAGCCCATCATCACGATAGGCTCTTTCTGTCCACATGCATTATCACAGATTTCTTTTTTTCTTCTTCTTAAAACCCTCTCTCTCACTCACTAGCCCACCACCTTCAACGCATGTTACAAGTTTGCTGCAAGGTACGGAAAGCTGTGATATCTGACAGAAGCGTTGCTGAGATTCCCTATCCAGCATGACAGTATCCGGGTGAGTGGCTTGCTTCGAATGCTACATGACTCGTCAGAATGAATTGCCAATACACACAATCCAACTGCTCAAGTTTGAGTCTTGATGCAAAAGCAAACAACAGATTAATCCCCTCGTGATTCTCTATGCCATGATTGCTTCTTGACCGTTGAGAGCAAACTTTCAAGGATAATTCCTACACCCTCTTTCCAGAATCTCATCATTCAGCTGCGTGGTGTTAATTGTCCAAAATCAACCCAATCATGTAGATCAACGGTTTCTGACACAAACCGCTTCCAAAAAAAAAAAAAAAAAAACATCATTGTATGTAGGTGAGCTTCACCTGCACACCACCCTACACAAGACCCTGGACCGTCACCATGGGATTGGACATGACCGACCTTTTTTGGTGTGCTAGAGATAGATGTCAAACAACAGGGGTTATGTTGACTGTGCCTCTCAAGCCACGAGGAACCTCAAAGTGTGGGTGGTATTCTCCCATCTGTCTCGATGCGGTATCCGAGCCTCTGGTATCTTTCCCCCCTTCTAGCTGGATCACCTACGTCAAATAAATCTCCGTGTTATTTCTTCACAGACTCGAAATTATTTCTTCCAAGAAAGCTAACAAGGAAACACCTCAAGTTGATTCGACTGCAAAGAGCCGAGGTCATGCTCTTCCATATGCATGTCTCAGGCGCAGCAAGGTCAGGCAAGGCACCCGGCAGATCATAATGGCAAGTCAAGGGAGTTTTTTTCTTTTTTACTTTCTTTCTTTTTTTCTTTTCCTTTTCTTGCTTGCTTTTTCTTCCCTTGTTCCCTTTTCGTCCCGCTCTGCTCCCATGCCATGTGGTTTGGAAATAAAAATTCGAGTCTAGACCATTCTGGTGGTAGAACGATACGTCACAAAGCAGCTGTTCTGACCTGTGCCCCAACAGGAGAGCAAACAATGACAATAACTGCAACGCCCGACACACATGTTCGGTTTCACAAGATCTGGGGTGAAAACCAGGACGACTGGCTGGAAAGGAAGGCTACGTGACCATGGCTGATTTGATATCAGACGCCACTAATATAATGGAATGGAAACCAACAGACCCAAGTCCCTAGTCGAACTCCCTAGTAGTAAGTAGTAGGTCGTCCATGTAAGTTAGGCTGGTATCAATAACGGTTGTTGGGCAGACCATCAAAAGTGTCCACGTACCAGGTAAACGCGTCAGGGTTCAGGACCCACGGATGATGGCGCTTACAAGTTTGTTACATTCCGACCGTTGTACACAGAGGCAGAATAGATAGACATGTGAACGGAAATACAAGACAACTTGTCCCTTGCTGAGGAATATGCACGACGAGGACAAAAGACTCCGTAGTTGTGCCCAGGGTATGGAATGGATATATGAGTCTGTCGTCGGGAAAGACCCGGGTCGTGGAGCTCAAACCGGAGATTCTCTTTAATGACCCTCTTCATAGCCGACATTACATGTCACAGGCTGGCCTGGTTTAGTATGAGAAGGGCTGAGGTTCTCTGCTTTCGAGTATAAAATTGAAGGCTGATTGACATGAGTGTCGGTCCGTTGCGGCTCAAGCTTTGCTTCATGTTGGACGATCACGATTGTACCTATCTTGATTTGTATGATCAACTTGGGTCCGGATTGGCAACTCGTGTAATTGGCCGTTGCCCATAAAACCAAATACATGCACTAGATATCTGGCTGAAAAATAGGGGTGAATTGCATCGATCAAGATGGATATCTGCGAATCCCTCGTCTCGTCTCGTCTTTGGTGGGGGATGGACAAGATAGGGCGATGAGAGCACTCGCTAGAGCCATCCGGCTATCTAACTTACATCTCATCACGAACGGATGGTTACATGGACCGGCAAGAAAAGAGGAGGATTCTCCAGGTGTTTGAGATGACGGTCGTTGGAAGATCAGACGAATCTCATGGTCAGGTAGGTATAGGGGGATGATCAAAAGCCAAGCAACCACTTCAATGGTGTTTCTCCATGTATCCAGTGTCCCGTACCGTACGTATAGGGAATTCTGTAGCCTTTAGACACATATCACACACGGCGAGAACACATGGAAAATGATCAAAGACGACATGGTGGAAGTTGGACTCTCACGGCTGGTGTGAGTCGAGGAGAGAGAATGAGGAATAGACCCTCATCAACATCCGCTTAAGCAGTCATTGGACCACTCAACTGATCAAACTCGTGTCGGAGGAAAAAAGAAGAGGCAAAAAACGTGTTAACGAGATGGAAACAAAAGCAACACAGGTCACTGAGTGGGATGAATGCATGAAGATCACCTTTTTCTTGCTCCTCTACGGCATGGTGATATGACAAAAAAGCAAAGAAGGCAGCGACTATTTGAAAAAAAAGTTCAGACTAGGGACCCTTCAACCCCTTTGAAAGAAGCAGGAGAGAAGGGGGAGTGAAGAAACGGTTGGTAAATCCCCCAGTAAATGACATGCTCCGTTTGCCCACCTCAACCCCACAGAAGGAGAAGAAGACAGGAAATAAAAAAAAAAGAAGAGGGTTAAAAAATCTGATGGGCGAGGGTGGGTGTTGGACGAAAAGGGTATGATGGGTTGATACATGGTAAGGAAGAAGCAAAGAAAATGAGAGCATGGTTTGTGAATATGGGGAGATGATTGTCAAACTCACCTAGAATGATGGAGGGAACATGCCCGATTTTGGCCGAGTCTCTCTGCTGGTTCAACTAACATGATCACGATAAACTTAGCCCTTGGACTCTAACCACAGCCCTTTCTTTACCGCCTCTTTTTCCTTCCCTCCCTGCTCCCATCAGTTCGAACCATTTTCTTTCTCTCACCCCCCACAGAGGAACAAGCCCACAGGTCCTGTTGAACACTACTATACATAGGAAGAGTGGCTGGTGCAGGGCTGTCGGGGAGGCGTCCGAGCAAACCTGACAAGGTGAGGTAGAGATAATATGGAAGAGGAATCCAACAATAGGTCCAGTGATGAGAAATATGGAGATTTGTGAAGAAATGATGAGATGCGTCATCTGGGTTGATTGCGTTTTTACTGGGTACGTGTCATGCTTGTTCATAGATTAGATGTATCCAGGTACAGTACTATGATCTATCTATCCATATCCGTTCAGATGGTGATTTTGAAAGAAAACGGTCTCTTTTTCATCTGGTTTGTTTAGCCCTTGACGTTCCCGCCGTCCCGTCCGTTTCATCCCACTATTTAAGTCCTATCTATCCCATGACATGACGGCGTTGTCCGGAATGCATGAAACATGACTAGTTGATGGAAAGACAGATAACTAAAGGAATATTCCTCGTCTCCGCTCACGAGACTTAGTATTGGGGAATGTTTTTTGTTCTCTTGCTTTCATTCTAGAAGCACGGGAGGATTTGCATGGATAATGGCTGTTGTGCTGCTGCTGTTCTTCTTTTTTTCTTCTCCCACGGCGGAAATAAAGAAGCCCAGTAGATGGAGATTCTTAAACAACAAGGGCTTTCCTGGTTTGCCCAGAGTGATGGGAAATTTGACAGTTGGTAAGAAATAGTCTAAGGAATGATCCGAGCTCTCTCATATTAGCGTCCGGGCTTCCGGACGGCGTGAATGGATTCACAGTTGAGGACTGATTTTTGTGAGTGAATGGGAACGTAGGGATGAAGATATCAAACTATTTCATCTTAACATACACAATGTAGTTGGTACAGTAGCCTATTAGTCATTCGCCCTTTTGCTTGGCTTCACAACTGAGGCACTCGTATTATTCAACTCGACACTCTATGTACTGTTGGATACCAGTTGTCCATCCCACAATATCATCAGGTGGTACCCAACCTCGAATGTAGCCTAGCTTCCCTGCCCCCAAGAAAGCACCGACCGAGAAGCCAGCTAACACTAGACTCTTTATTCTCTTCAGCTGTCACGGATGTCCCGAAAGTTTATGCCCCATTGATGAGCTCTGCCCTAGGCAAAGAGTGGAAAATATGAGAAGAAGAAAAAAAAAGGTTTATAAATGCACTCCATTTGATGGGATACGACGACAAAGGAGCAAGACCAAGACCTGCCAGCCAAGTGATATCATCTCTTCAGTCCTTCCTGCTAAGACCCAGAATAGTTCAATTGCTTGACCCGCAACAAGATGACATTGCGAAGAAAGTGAGTGGATGTTGAATTTATTTTGCTCTGCCTTTGCAATTTACCTGTCGAATCCTTCAGAATACCTTTCCAACTATTCTGCTGCAATCTGATTCGTCTCGTACCCTAACCACTCTACAGGGGTCTGCAGGATGGTTCGTCTCAAATTCTTTTCCTTTCTCAAATCATATCAAGGCATTGATTGGATTTGCCTGCCGATGGGACGGCTACTTGGCAAGGAGAAAAAAAAAATGTCTACCGACCGAACTTCCGACATCTTCATTACGGTTGATATGCTTGTATAGCGAGAGTAATGTGACAGACAGGGAGTTGATATGAACAAGGGTATTTCTTCACTCAAAAAAAATACTAACCGAATTTACTTCTTCCTCTTTTTGTCTTCTTCTTTTCTTTTCTTTTTCCTTTTCTTTTATTTCCCTTTACCGTATCCTGCTCGTTCCTGCTGGCACGTATTTTTCTCGTTCCGAAACGGTATTTTCCATCGTCTCATATCTTTACGGAACTTTCCTAACCATATTAACCCATTTACTCGATAATCTGATCCCACTTGAGATTGCCCATCCAAGATGTATCATCTCATGAGACCAACATGACATGCCGAGTTTTCTTGTAAAGGCAAAAAGTAAGCCAGGCTTTTGCGGTTGACTCCGATGGTCGTGGAGGGTGTATGTTTCTCCATTCCATACAAATACAATACACACCGTACTGGAGGACTACGGCATAACATGGCGTCCCCCAGGTGTGATGCAGCACGCCGCCACCTGCTGTGATTGAGTTGATGATGGAATCATTCGTTTGCTTGCTTGTTCGGCTAGTTCTACCAGACCTTGTTACGTATGTCAATCGGGAATGTTTAACGTAGTTTATGTTGGACGCTTGCATCGTTCCCACGACACGCGATTGCCATGTGTTTTCGGATGGCCATCCAAGACCTAGACCTGGACCTGGACCTGGATAGAAGAGTGAAGGGGTGCAAAGAAGTTTTACTTTTGTGCCTGGAATTATTCCTACTCCACAAGGCACGAGGTCAACGGGGATCTTTTCCAAGAAGGGGAAGCTTTTCATGATACTTTGCTCAAGAATGATGTTGATGCTGTACTGTACTGGCCACCCGTACATATACACCAACAACAGGTCACACTCCATAATGCCATGACACTAACAAGATACAACAGATCAGTAAGGCAAGACTAATACACTGACTCACCGGGGTATACTACTAAGAGATACTACTGAATCGTTGAGAAAAGCATCTCGGTCTAAGAGAAGATAATTTGACCAAATATCAGCCGTTCACACTAAACAACCTCGACCCTGAAAATCACTTATTCCATTTCTTAAAGTTTGCTCTAACATTTGGCAGGCCACTTTGTGTCTAGTTAGTTCTGGATCCCCTCGTGAGGCCTAGACTTGCAATTCACCAGTATCTATTTTGTTTGACTGTACAGAGAGTACCAGAGATATCATCAAGAAAAGAAGAAAAATTATATCCAAGACAACAGACCAGATTCCACAGTTGTCAACTGCGCATCCAGCTCTGCCTTACCTCTACAGCTGAAGAATGCTTTCCTTTCTTTTTTTTCTTTTTCATGTCTTTTTTTTTCCCTTTCTCGTGCTTGCTGTCTTCTTTCTTTCCCTTCCGCTCGTAGGAATGGATGGGTTAGATCATTAGAGGGACCTACAAGGGTGGCAGAATGGAGACGGACACTGGTACGGGCGCGGCAACCCGCCCAAGAGATTGTGTGTGACTAGACTGTGACTGGGACTGTAACAGAAGACAGAAGGCGACAAAGAAGAAAAGGAAGAAAAAGCAATGGAGATCCCCTGCGTCCTAAATCGTACGACTTCAGGGACCCAGTCGAAGTTTAGCTTGTGCTGTCCACTCCATATGTCTGTCTGCCCGGACGGCAACGCTTGCACCTACTGTAGCTGAGCGGGGGAAGACTAAGGGGGGGTTGGTTTAGTGACCAAGGAGAGGTGTTGATGTATGAGTTTCTATCAATGGGACACCACACAAACGCCAGACACCAGTACAACGTCTCAGATAGGCATTGTTCTCAATTGGATACGACACGTTCGAGGAAATCCTTAACCTGTGGAGATTGAAAGTCGCCTCTCCCTCTCTTGTTGAACTTTTCCTTACTTTTTTCTTTCTATGTAACCCTTCTTCCCAGCCGATAATCTCTCGTACCTTGCACTACACTGGGGATACCTTTGGGGGTGTGTGATTAACGACCGACCTTGACTTCCATGGGATGGGGACACCACACGAGCTGGGTTCCCATGAGGAAGGAAAGAAAAGAAGAGGATGAAAAAAAAAAGGATGGGGATAGTACGGGCCCTGCCTACTTGCCTGCCTCCGGGAATCATGGGAGAGGAAAAAGGAAAAAAAAACGTATTTCGGAAGGTCCATTCTGTGCTCACCCCAAAGCCTGAGCCAGTCCGAGTGCCAGTACCTAAACCTGAACCTGGCCGAGCTTGGAGCTTCCTTCATAAAAACTCTGTATTTTACCCCCAGGCTGATCCAATTTATATAATACCAGGTCATCCCCTCGCTTCTTGATTCCCGACTCTTGCTTTGTCTCTTTATCACTCTTTACATCCCCTACTTGACTCTACCTACTGGTCCATCTTTCCAACATTGGATCCAAGTCTAATCATATCCCACCCACTCACACTATCAGAACAACCATCAACAATCACCACTTTACCATCCTTCTTTCTTCTCCCTCTATATAGGTGTCACTGGCTACTATACAACGTAGTATAGTGCCTATACACCTCCTCATACCATCCAAATCTCCTCACCACAAACAAACTTCCACATATAATCACAATGGCTTTGTCCTACCAACAAACAAAGCTCATCCGGGGCACTATCCCCGCGCTCACCGACCATGGTGAGCGTATCACCACCATCTTCTACCGCAACATGCTCACGGATCACCCCGAGCTCAACGACTACTTCAACACCGTCAACCAGGCCAACGGTCGACAGCCCCGTGCCCTTACTGCCGTCATCCTCAGCTACGCCAACAACATCAACCACATCACAGAACTCATCCCCAAGATGGAGCGCATGTGCCACAAACACTGTTCTCTCGGCATCATGCCTGAACACTATGCCATTGTCGAAAAGTACCTCCTCGCAGCCTTTGGTGAAGTTCTCGGTCCTGCCATGACTCCTCAAGTGAGGGAAGCCTGGGCCAAGGCCTACTGGATGCTCGCCAAGATGCTCATCGGTCGTGAGGCTCAGCTCTACCGCGACTTCAACAAGTGGCAAGGCTACCGCAAGTTCCGCATTGAGAAAAAGGTCGAGGAGGCCGATGATATCTGGTCCTTCTACCTCGTTCCCTCCGACGGCAAGCGTCTTCCCTCCTTCCAGCCAGGCCAGTACGTCTCAGTTCAGGTGCGCCTCGCCGATAAGGGATATCTCCAGTCTCGCCAGTACTCTCTCAGCGACGCCCCTCGTCCCGACTACTACCGCATCACCGTCAAGCGTGACGAAGGTCTTCACATCAACCGTGCCGGCCGTTACCTTGCCGATGCCGCCCTCAACCCTGGTGTCGTCTCCAACCTCCTGATCGACACCAAGGATGAGGGCGACTTTGTCGAACTGACTCACCCTGCCGGAGAGTTCTACCTCGATATGCAAAACACTTCCAATGTCCCCATTGTCCTCATCTCCGCTGGTGTTGGTGCCACACCCATGATGTCCATCCTCAACACCGTCTCTGAGCGCCAACCTCACAGACCCGTCTCTTGGATCCACGGATCCCGACGCTCAGTACCCTTCTACGACCAGATTCGCCGCATCAGCCGCAACCGACCCAACTTCCGCTGCAATATCTTCAAGACGCACCTCGCCGAGTCCGACGTCTATGGCGTCAACTACGACCACGACTTCCGCATGGACCTTGCCAAGGTTGACCGCGAGGACCTCTATCTCCGCCACGGCGCCACCGAGTACTACATCTGCGGTCCCGAGCAGTTCATGCTCGAGATGGCCGAGTACCTCAAGTCTCAGCACATTGACTCGGCTCGCATGCACTTTGAGCTCTTCAGCACCGGGGACATGGAGTTCAAGGTCGATACCCTCAGTGTCATCTCCAGCTCCAGCGGCAACTGCACTGCCTCTAACAGCCGAGCTCCTTCCATCATTAGCAACGAAAAGCGATGTCCCAGCTCTGGGGCCACTGCTTCTTCCGGTGTATGCCCTTTCTCATCGGCATAAACCAGTCGAGTTTTGACTTTTGTGGTTTCTCGTCAACGGTGCTCCTGGGAGAGCATCTACAAGATGAGGTGCAAGGCGTTTTGGTTCTGGCGTATGGAAAAGGGGATTCATGCTATACTATGTTTACTCTTGGATTCCTTTTCACTATTTATTTATCATCTTGTGGCCCTTGTCAAGATCAATGTTCTTCTATTTTATCAAGGCTTCTTATACCAATTTCTCACACTCTTCCATACTTCTCTTTCTATTACTTACTTGACGGCCAAGGACTTCAGATGTTTTTTAATGAGGGTTTTGTCACATGAAATGAGCGGGTTGGAACTGAAAATGGTGAGGTTGAAGGGTTATGTGTAATTGACCGGGATATCAATGACAGGATTGGAGAATTCTCAAGTGCTTGAAACGTATCAGAAGGGGGAGAACAGTCAAGAGAATATCGTAATTTCATTCATCCAAGTTTAACGTGCCACTTTTCCTGTCCTTGAATGCCCAAAAATCTCTTGTGAATCCTTCCGCCCAAAAAACGCATGACTGACTAGATGAAATCCAAGGGACCGGGACCACTCCATCTGAGGGGGGATGAGATGGATACACCAAATCCTGGAGAGTGGGTAACGTTGTGAAACTGGATGATCAAGGGGAGGCTGGTTCCAGCGCTGGAAAGGATCGTGAAAAATCAGGAGATGACAAAGGAAATGAATAGACGGTCAAAAAAAAAAAAAAAAAACGAAAGAGAGTCTATGGTCGATCTAGCATGGTTTATACGAGTAGCGACTGACGGAAAACAAGACGGAATAGCGGAAAGAATGTCGGGCTACGTTGGTAGTTTAAGATACGGAGACCCCGGATCGCACAAACGCCCGGACCAGTTGACGGTGGGAGGGGAGTGGAGGGAAAAGGCGAGCCACTTCATGCGTCCGTTAGGTATACTCGGGATGGTACTTTCTCATGTGCTTGACCAGATTATCGTAGCGCGTGAAAGTTGCGGTGCAATCGGGGTCGGGACACTCAAAGTCTTGGTTGCTGATTCCCTGAGCTTGGGCATAGGCTTTATGAGCGACGCGGTAGTGCCGGTCTAGATCGCGCTGTTCCGCCTTGGTCACATTGCAGGTGCTGCTGGCCTTGCAATGGAGTGGTCTGTCGTGGGTTTTGAGATGTTTGCTGGAGGGTGGGTGTTAGTTAGTTGGGAAGCGAGGAGAGTGAGGTGAACGGACGTGAGTTCGCGGTTGCTATCGAAACCACGATTGCAGCCTGGTCTGTCGCAGAAAAATGAGTATTGAGGTTGTGTGGATGGACCGGCGATGGATTGATCTATAAAAAAAAAGGTAGACAGTGTAAGTGGGAAATGTCATCTGTTGAAACTTTGCATGGGGTCGGGGGAGATCGTACTGTTGTTGTTGTACTCATCCTGGGGAACTGCCTCCGTATGATACTGGGAGTATTCGTAACCTTGAGAAGTACCGTAGCCCTGAGAGGCGCCATAACCTTGGGAAGCGCCATAACCTTGCGAAGCACCATAGCCTTGATAATCACCATAGCCTTGGCTCATGTCATTGCTCTGGCCAGAAGTATATCCCTGATTCATCACATCCGCCGGATTCACAGTCTGAGAAGACGACGCGTACACTTGGTAACCACCCGATGAAGAACCCTGCCAACTCGAGGATCCAGCCGTGCTGAACAAGGCCGGTTCGGGAGTCGAGTATGGCTGATCGGAGCTCTAATGACCTTGAACTGGGTTCTCATCGTAGGATGGGCTGGTGGTGTACGCTGCAGTGGTGGTAGCGGTGGTGTAGTATGTGTTGGCATCAGTGTAAGCGTCTGGATCGTTGTATGGATCGGGATAGCTGGCTGTTTCGTGACGGCTCGAAGAGCCATGTCTACGAGAACGTTTAGAATCTCGAGGCATTGGGGAATTGATCAGAGTGTTTGTCGTGTCTGTTTGATGAAGCATGGTAAACACAGAACATCTATGAAGTTATATACATAAAAATTTGAGGACGACATATCTGCACTTTGAGAAATTGTATAAAGTCCCCCCATCATCCCACTGAGGCCGGCCAAGAGGCCGACCCAGCCTGTTTCAGTACTGACTTCATTTTACATCGCAGCAAAGCCCCTTCCCAACGCAAAATCGTCAACCGGCGTTTTGAGAATAACAGACAAGTGGATATCGCACACCTGGTCGCGACCTAGCCTGCTTGCCCTCCAACGACGTAACCGCGAGGCACTTCACTGCCTTGTCGCCTAACGCTATTGAGACGTGACATAACCTCCAATGTAAAAGGCCAATTTTGGAGGCCATCACGGCTCTCGTTGGTTGGACTTACATATGGAGGGGAAAATGTCCTGCGAGAGGCCGGTTATTACATGGGGGGATCCCTTTGCTTGTTGGTTGGTTGATGCATGGGGGTGGTAAGCCTTGATAAAGAAATGAAGAGGCAACTTGGTTCGCAATTGGGTTTTTGCAAATTTTGAAGAGAGGAAATGAACCGAGAAGTATGAAAGAGTATGGATGGCGTTGTGAAAGAGGTGCTCTGGAGCGACCTGCTGGAAAGGAATATAAAAAGACCAGCCATGGTCGTGAAGGATCTCGAAATCACCCAAGCATCAACCGACAGCAAACAACACTCGACAACTACTCACTACTCAACCAAACAAAGCCAACCAAAATGACTGACCGTAAGAAAGCCTGCTCCTCGTATATGTTTCTTTCATTGACCGGTCCCAGAAACTGTCATTCCGTTTCCAACTCGCATGGTTCGCCAGCTTTACGGTCCCATCATTCTCTACAAGGCACTTACCGAAATCTCTCGTGAGGCAAGAAGCGTTCGTGCCCCTAGCATCATAAGCACGCCTCTTACCGAAGAGGGAAAATATCATCATTTCCTCAACCAGCTTGCGTGTGTTTGTGACAGGGCCAAAGGCGGCAAGTTCGTCACATCCTTGACCATTCTGGAAGAGGAGAAGAGGTTTCTATACATTTTTGCCTGTAACAGGGTTTGCGAATCGGAGTTGAGTGAGACTAGAAGTTTTCTAGTTTCGCTACTGAAACAGCTTTCCGGAGTTAGTAAGAAGGACAAAGCGGCTCAGAAGCAGGCCGAGAATGAGATTCTCGACAAGATTCTTCTGTTCAACCGCCCACGAGTGGAATTCTATTTGAAAGACCTTAAGAAGATGATTCCATTCTGCATTGAAAGCTGCCAGTACCAGACGAGTGAGAGCGGTACGGTTGCCCCCGATATCGAAGTGGCGCCATGAGCAAAACTGATGAGTATAGCTTCTTCTGTCATGATTGGCCTCCAGAGTCTGGGCGATGCCATTGAAGGTGTCAACCTCAAGTCTTTTGATACCACAGAGTGTAAGATTTTAGAAAAAGAAATAGTAACTCCAGTGGCCAAGCTAACAGACATGGTAGGCCTTAGAAATGTCAAACATTGCTTCTCGGCTTTGGATGTCTTCCTTGAAGCTTCGGCAACTCGAAACTTCATCGACGAGTTTGCCGCGGAAGGACGCCTCCATGGTGGAAGAACATACGAATGCTGGTCCGAGCTACGGCATGACTTGTACCGGCTTCGCGTCTATAAGAAAGCGACGGAAGATCTAATTCACGCCGAGCAAGAGTGGCCCGAACTGTTCCAAGAGTTTGTGGTCATGGAACTCGAGTCCACCAAACCGCACAGAAACCCTTTAGGCAAAAGGCTTGAAACAGCAGCGAGGATCCTCTCCACAATGTCCAGGAACAGTAGGTCCAAGAGCATTGAGGAGTATCAAAAACTCGCCAAGTCGCTGCAGGCGATGGGATTGGATGAGAGAATTCGGGATCAGTGCAATACGACTGAAAGTGTTGGAATCAAGCCATTCGTTCACGCGGAGATCATCGTACTTGAACAGGTCATGGAATGGTATAGGGAGGATATGCATCCGAGTTTCTTCAAGGACTTCAAGTACATTGCGAGCAGCAAGGGAGCCTGTAGGCTGTGCAGGTACTATTTTGAAGCGCCCGGAGAGCACATGGGGATCAAAGTGCGGCCGAGTCATGGAAATGTTTATTCCAAGTGGAGGTTCCCTGATCTTTTGAACCAAGAGGGGTCGAGGCGGCGACAGAACATATTCAACCACATCATCGACAATATCAGGGCCGACGCCTTCCAAGCACTTGAGAGCAAGAGTTCTGATGGAAAACGGCACGATAGCAGTTCACGTCCTTTGTTATCAGTCTGTCACACTGATGCCCACACAGATTTTGTGGCTCCTGAGCTGTCCGACGTAGAGGAGCTTGGAGAGGAATTCCAAAGAACATTGGAGCTGTCGAGCTTAGTGACTGTTGATGGGTCTGGAGATGATGATTCGGGTTATGAAGGGGAAGAACAAGAAGAGGGCGGCGTGAAGCTTTGAGCGGCTGAGCATCATTTTGAAGAGAGTTTACTGTTTCTTGTACGTATCTGCAGTTTGAACTTTATTTCTTTTGCTTGACGAATCTTGTTGCCTTATTATTGGAGTAGTTTAATAATCATTTCGCTTGTGCCAAGGGGCAGTAGCCTCGAGAAGATCCTTGTGAAGCTGACTATCACCACTAATCTTGTAGACACCGTCGATATTCTGGTGACGCTGGAAAAAGATCAGGAATCCAGCCCAGACAAAATCGGCGTAACTGGGTGTCTTTCCAAGGAAGAATGGACCATCGGTATTCTCCTTGAGGAGGGCCTCGACTTCGGCGAGAATGGGTTTAGCAGCATCCCACGCCTGCTGGCCGCCCTGCTCTCTGTCCAACTGATCGAGAGGCATGTTAACCATCTTGGAGCGAGTCTCGTGCCAGTACTCAACGCCGCGCTCACTGAGCAAGTTTTTAGGGACAGCAATGAAGTAGATGGGTCGGAGAGCGCCCATGAGGCGAGGCATGATGGAGAAGAGCTTGGTCAAAATAGGCGAGTCAAGATGGACCGAGGGCTCAGGGTGCTCGAACTCAATCCTTTCAGCAATCTTCTGAGAGTCCATAACATAGGTCCCGTCTGGAAACTTGACAGTAGGGATCGTCCATGTGCCAGTAGAAGGGTTAGGGGGAGTGCTATGTTCGGTTAGTGTCTGGTTGATGGATTGGGACAAGACTGTGCAGCGTACAAGGGCTCGAGTGTTGGCTTAATATCGGGATATTCAAGCTGCGGTGAGAGTCAGTGATGAACTGAGTTGACAGGGAGGTACGCAGAGTATACCCATTCTGTCTTGTAGTCGAGGCCCTTGAAGTTGAGGAGGAATCGAGCTATGTCATGGTTAGTTGGCGGGTTATGGATTCATGACGGTGACAGCATCATACTCTTCCAGGGGTTCAGAGACCAAGCCGAGCAAGGAGGTTTGCTGGCGAGATCAAAGAGGACGAGCTGTTCGGACGACATAGTTCAGGATTGGGTAGTTTGGGTTGAATTCAGGATGAAAAAGAGAGAGTCAGAGAGTAGAAGTGAAGCGAAGGTGAAGAGTTTCGAGTGACTTCATATGAGTTCCAACTGCGGGGAGGGAAAGTAGCCTTCTCCACTGTATCCTGCCCAGATAAACATGGAAACGCGACTCCCGGTCATGAGGGGCATTGTGGAGATCTATGCTATCATGACCCTCTCCTTCCCGAGTGCTACAGTACCTTGAGTGGCCTAGCATCCTGTTACTAGTGAAGGTTAATGCCTGTCTACTGTACCTACCTACTGACAAAAGACATCGTGCCACTCAGGCCAATTGATTATTACAGTGAGTGCATGGTTTCCGTTGCACTCAACGAAAGGATTTGCTTGTTACTTCTTGATTGTCGTTTGTTCAGGGAAGCTGCATAATTCATGATTGAGTGACCGATACTTACATTGTAGCTCAATCTACTGTGCTCCATCTTCAAACCAGGAGTTGGCATACGGAGTCCACGTAGTTTTGGTTTAGGTATAGTCCCATATGAGCGCCCTATACATGACACCCTGAAAGGCCTCGGGCTCGATCACGATAGCACCTCGAAACCGGAGGAATTGTTCCAGTCTGGTATCTTCTCCAAAGTGCAGCACCTCCAACTCTTTATCTTCCTGGATTTCTTCCGTCATATCATCCTTCGCACTCACACCGACTTAGATCCAAGTATTTGTTTGCTTTGCATGTCCCGGGGCATGATTAACACGGGAAATGTCGCCTATTCTGCACCCTAACCAATGAGAGTTGAGATTCGTGCAGAAAAAGGAATTAGTGGGGGCTCAATCTACCACATCCCTGACGGGGCTGAGAGTACAGTACATACTGCCACAGTACTCTGTACACCAACAAAAATGACCCTGAAACCCCCCAACAATAGATTCTTGTCTCCAGTCTGGGGCGACAACAAGGATTACGGATAGATCAAACATATCACTCACTACTCAATTCAAAATCAATCGCTACCCTCGGTTGGCTACTGACCCACTTCCTACTTACATCGCGCCCTCATCTCTTCATTCACCCACCATGACCAATTCATCCCAACACCACCACGACATCCTCATCCTTGGAGCCGGCATCTCAGGTATCAACACCGCCCACCTCCTCCGCAAACACCTCCCCCACCGCCAGTTCTCCATACTCGAGGCCAGGGACGTTCTAGGCGGGACATGGAGTTTCTTCAAGTATCCCGGTTTTCGAACCGACTCCTTCATGACTGCCTTCGGCTTCAAGTGGTACCCCTGGAGACATGATTGCAAGATGGCAGACGCACCCCGCATTGTTGAGTATCTAGAGGAAGCTGTCGATGCTGCGAACTTGAGAGAGGCCATCAAGTTCCGTCATAAAGTCGTGGCTTTTGAGTGGCGGTCTGATGAGCAGCAGTGGAGGGTGGACGTGGATGTCGACGGTGTTCGCGAGCACTTGACAGCGAACTTCATCTTCAGCTGTACTGGATACTACTCTTATGACAAGGCTCTCGAAGCTATCATCCCTGGTATTGATGACTTCCAAGGTCAGATCGTTCATCCTCAATGGTGGCCTGAAGATCTCGACTACTCGGGCAAACGGATCGTCGTTGTCGGATCCGGAGCCACAACCATTACAATCATCCCCTCACTAGCCGAGAAAGCAGCCTCCGTAACCCAACTTCAGCGTAGTCCATCCTACGTCCTATCACGGAACCCCTCCTCAAGCGCCGATATCTTTCTGCGTATTTTCCTACCTCTCACCTGGGTACACTGGATCGCCTGGTGGCGGGATGTCTTGATGGAACTTGTATCTACCCAGTTGCTCCTCATGTTTCCTGACATGGGTAGATCTCTTCTCACAAGTCAGGCCAAGAAACAATTACCCGAGGATGTAGATGTCGACGTTCACTTCAACCCGGCCTACAACCCTTTTCAGCAACGAGTTTGCATGTGCCCTGAAGGAGACTACTTCAAAGCTCTGCACCGTGACAACTGTGAAATTGTCACAGATGTGATCGACACTGTCACGAAAGATGAGCTTCTTCTCAAGTCGGGCCGTGAGCTCCCAGCTGATATTATCGTCACCGCCACTGGTCTCTACTTTGAACTTCTGGGCGGTATCGCACCCACCGTTGACGGCCAACCCGTCAGGCCAGGCTCATGCTACACCTGGCGCGGCTGCATGCTCGAATCTCTACCCAATATGTCATACATAATGGGCTACGTGACCCAGTCATGGACACCAGGTGCAGATATAATGGCTAAGACAGTTATCAATGTCATTAAACAAATGGAAAAGACAGGCGCCACGAGCGTCGTGCCGGTGAAGGACCACATCAAAGGCGAATCAAAGAAACTCCTTCTGTCTGCCACAAGCAATTACTTTGTAAAGGCAGCAGACAGAATGCCAAAGGTGACGAACCAAGGACCATGGTATGGACGAACGCACTGGGGTTTTGACCTATGGGCGTGGTATTTCGGAGGTGTGACGGACGGTCTGGTCTACAGTCGAGGGGAGGCCAAGAAGGAGATCTAAAAATGGTGAAGGGGATGCATTCTGATATCATGCAAAATAATCTCTCGGCTGCAGTCCACCCTTACAGATAAACAGGTACGGCACGAATGACCCTTTTAATGAGATTATAAACCCGCGGTAGCCAACTTCCCGGACTATTTGCAGAGAACTTAACGACGTCCAACTCATGCCTTCGTCACTCTTCTCGTCTCGATACTCGTACCCAGAAATCAGACGCAAACAGAAATACAGACGTCTGTGTCTTGATGGGTCGTTCTGGGTTCATCACTGCAAAGTCGTACCTCTTGAACAGCTGCATCACACCGTCAGTGTTTGTTCCAATAATGATTCCCAAGATAAGCCCTACCTCAAAGACAGCTTTGTGAACTTCCATCATGGCGATAGGCTTACCCAGACACGAATACTTTCCATGTCCAAAATGGGTGTCCAACGCTGCAAGCATATTCGATAATTCATCCCCACCAGCGAGCAACCAGCGCTCCGGTCGAAACACATTCGCGTCTTCGCCAAAGACAAGTTTAGACCGACCGACAGCGTAGAAACCCTGACCGATCTGGGTGCCGCCAGGGACGAAGTAGCCGTTGATAGTCTCGCCTTTTGGAGGTACTTGCTTGAAGCCGAGACCTCCCACAGGTGGCCACATGCGTAAGCCTTCGCGGACGACGGCTTGAAGATAGGGGAGGGACTGGGTTTGGGTCCAGGATATAGGTGAGTTTACTGATGAAGAAGCACTCTGTATCTCGGCGACGAGAGACCTGTATGCGCAGGGGCTGGTAACGAGAGATAGGATGATCATACGAAGCACATGTGCTGATGAGTTCGATCCTGCGATGCTGTCTAAATTTCAGCAAAATTGCTCATTCCTATCTGGGTATGACTTACATGGAGATGAAAACTTGTTGGATAAGTTCCTGTTCTGTCATGCCGTTGTTGATGTGCGCTTGCATCATATCTTTCATGGGCGAAGCCCCCTCAGCGAGTCGCCGTTGAACAAAACTCGTTGCAAACCTATACAAGTAAGCGACTGCATCACGTCCTGTCGTTCGAACAACCTACTTCATCAAACGACCAAATCCAACTTTATCCTCCTCCCGCGGAAGAAGTAGACTCAAAGGCCATTGGTGGACGATATCCGTCAACCAGGGTAGCACCGAAACAAGGTTCATCGCAGGCAAAGAACTGGCATTGATCTCATTGTAACTGTACAAATCCTCATCTCTGGAAAGATACCCAAACGGCTCGCCAAAGGAAATGTCGCCGATGGCATCGAGAGCGAAGAACTGCGTCTTTTCCGCAAAGTCTACGGGTCTCGTCTCGCTAGTTGTTGATATATACTTGCGATCAATCAGATTTATAAAGTTGAGCAGCTGTCGATCCATGCCAGCTTCAAATCCAAAACCTTCGTTTTCCCTACCAGAATACTGGGATATGAGATGTGATAAGTCAAAAGTCATTGGTGAAAAAAAGCAACATGAGGGAAAAACATACGGCGGGAGCCATCTTGGCACGCATGGCTTTGTGCTTTACTTCATCCCTCATGGAAACGACATTGTCTACTCCCGGGACTATCCTACCACTTCGATAGAAGTCACCTTTCGTGTATGTGCTGCGAACTGAGGATATATTGCGCAATACTGTCGGATCAGTGCAGAGCAGCTCATTGGGACCAATGCGCACAAGCGGGCCTTGAAATGATCAGTTAATCAATCCATGTACAACAATCGTTGATGTTATTCACCATATTCGTCGGCTGCTTGTTTGAGAACTTGATGGTATTGTCCTCCAAGAGCGCCTTTCAGCTGCCACCAACTTGACCAGGCGGCTGCTCTTGGTCCAGGAATATGTCGTAATCGGTACCAAGCGCGAACTCGACGACAGACGAAAATGACGACCAGGCCAATGATGGCGCTCAAGAGGAACTTCATCGCTTCTACGGCGGAGCGCCTAAAAAAGACGATCAGATTCGGAACCTCAGAGTCTAGAGTAAAAACAATCGCATGCACGAGGGGGAAAGCGATTGGCGTTCGGAAATAGTTCTAGGAAAAGGGAAGAGATCTCTTATGTATCGTCGATTTTTGGGGGGCCCCCATTTCAGTTAACGTTATCCTCCAGCACATGCTTCTTCAGGAAACTTGGCAGGGATGTGATGACCCCAATTGAGCGGTAAGATCCATTGTTTTGTAAAGGAAAGAATCCGATAGGGATCGGGGGGGTCAACGAGATGCAGCTAGCTCTAGTCCAGATGGAGGATGTGAACGTTAAGAAAAAAGGAGGGGCTACTCTTGTTAGGAAACCTCTTCAACGGCCTGGGCTTGAACGGGATGGCCCGTCCGTCGGCAATGTTAGTGTGAGGATGTAGTAAAGACACATGCCAGTTGATGTGAGGCCATTGGGTGCGAAGTTGGTAGTCACTTGGACAGATTGGAAATTATTGCAAGACATTGAAAGGGCATTGCCGACATCCCATGCAGAGATTTCGTCTACTGCCGATGGTGTATCTTACTATTTGGGCGATAAATGTTGCCAACACGTCTAATTCTGGTGGTTTATTATCCACGTGTGTTGATAAATTATGTCGTCTAGCCGACAGTCGACATATGTTGTACATTCATTTGATCGATCTTTTCCTTAATCAAGGCAGTCGACACTTGATCAGAAACGCAGCCAGTAACACATCCCTGAGACAGGTCCGTCTACCATGGCTAGTCAAATCCATCAAGCCGACTGTCATGATTCCCCATCCTCTCCAGGTTTCCTCGACGGCGTGCCCAGCGTCTCGAGGCCCCTTGCACCAACCAATTCTGCTGGCGCGGTAGCCGAAACAGTCACATCGCCAGCTTTCCCTTGGCTCATAGCCTCCTGATACTTCTTGCCTGTCTCGTCCAGCAATGCTTGAACCTCTACTTCTCTCTTCACAATCTCCTCCCTTTCGTTCTTTAGTTTCTGCACCCGCGCCTCTTTCGTTCTCATCTCTTCTTCCATGCTTCCCAACGTCGTTTGTAATCGAGCAAGACATTCTGTAAGACTTGGTAGAGGTGAAATTTTTGGTGGAACCTGAAGAACCTCTTGAGCAGGATCCTTGCGTGGTTTCTTTAATCCATCAAGACCTGCCCGACTTTGAGCAGCTTCGTAAGCAATTCGTCGCTCCGCATCGCTATCAGATGATGAGTCTGAATCGTGCCCCTCGGCCGCGGAGATTAGTTCAGCTATCTGCTGTCGCTCATGCTTTCGACGCTCTCTTTCAGCCTTCTTTCCTAATGACAAGCCGCCGTCTTCCACGTAGTTATCAAATCCTTCTCCTAAATCTTCATCCTCAGCTACCAGGCGAGAGTCGTCTTTCTTCTTCCGTCCAAAAGGATCTTCGTCATCTTCGACGGATAAAAAGTCTTGCTCTTGGGCTAGTCGGGCCCGCCTCTCTTTTTTCTCTTTGATCTCCGCTTCGGTGAGAATACTCGTAGTTGATTTTGATTGTCCAAGCTCAGCGGATTCAACAATGAGAGCACCCTCAAGCTCAGACGCATCAAGATCCATAAGATCGGCATCATCCTGTGGTAATGCTGAGCCTTTCTGGGGAGTGTTTGGTGTAGATGACTGTAGTTCGTCCAGATATTCTTTACTGTACTTTGGCCTATCCTCATCTCCGCCAAGCGATCGTAAAGGAAGTCCTCTTGTTGATACCCCCTTCTTGATCGCACTGTTCTCGAGAGCACGCTGACCTAGAGGAACCTTCTTCGGCGTAAAAACCTCGCTACTATCCGCATCGTCTGTGCTTCCTTCGTCGCCGCCAAATGATAACCTCGATGACTTGTTCGGGCGCTTCTTGTTCTTTAGTGAACCGGATCGACTGATAGCAGGTCGAACAACTGCTGGCCCATCATCTTCGTCGTCGTCGTTGGTGGATGTAGTACCTAACGCATCTTGGCCATCGGCAGGATTAAAACTTTTCCTTAAACCTGATTGTCGAAATGGTTTTCTGCTGGCCTTTGAGCCAAACAATGGTTTGGTGGGCTCTGTCAATCGCAAAGGTCAGCCTTTTTCTTTATCAGCAAAACTCGTAGAGAGGAAATGGGATACCGCTTACCATCCTTGGATACTTCGTCACCAGTTGAGATAGGTGTCTCATCGGTCGCATCATTCTCATCAGCAACCTTGATCACTTTTGCTTTTCGTTTAGCTCCAAAAGTACTCATTGTGATTTTTTAATTAATGTTAGGCGCATGTTTTGCTGAGCTCCAGAAACGCAGGGACAACCAGGTGGGTGATGTGACGTGCAACACCCATCTTATCACCACGTGACCTTCAAGTTGGACTGAGATTGTGGGAGATAGCTCCGTCCCGCGATCGCGTCGCATTCATCAAATATCCAAGCTATCTATTATTGACCGCTCAAGATGGCACCCGCCCAGCCTGAGCTCAAGAAGGTATGGTTTTCTCTCTATTCAAGCCATGACGATCAAATTGCAGTGATGGACTTGCCATATGACAGCTCTTACCGCCCCCGAGGTTGATACTGACTTTTCTCATAGTATCTCGACAAGCGATTGTTTGTGCAGTTGAACGGAAGCCGTAAGGTCATCGGTGTCCTCCGTGGTTACGATGTGAGTCTTGACGGATCCTTCTGCTGAGCTCGACTAACTTGACCAGGTTTTCCTAAACATTGTCCTGGACGAGGCGGTAGAGGAGAAGGAAGGCGGCGAGAAGGTCAGACTTGGCATGGTGGTAGGTTCATCAATTTTGCTATTCGTTTATACATTCCTGACGCATGACAGGTCATCCGCGGTAACTCCGTCGTGATGCTCGAAGCTTTGGAGCGAATCGGAGGTGACGACAGACGACAGGAGCATCACAGGTGAAGCGATTGAACGACGTGGTAACGACAACACATAAGACTGGCACGATGGATGGTGATGGCTCTGCTGTTTATATGGCGTTCAAGGTCGAAAATCTGAGTCTTGTTCATACACAATAGGCTCTCAAAATAGGGTCATGATCTGCTAGATACCAAAGAATGGGTTACAACCATACCCTCAGGCCCAGACCGGCTCCAACAGAACAATTCTACTTGTTTTGTCCTCCCCAGGCCTTATCATCATAAAAGTCCATCAGTTTCCCTCCGTACAGCCTTTGCCATCCCTTGATACCTCCCACAAGAATCTCGGCCTTGATATCATGTTCACCAATGTCGTCAAGGTAGTCTTGGAACCAACCTGCGCAACGAGGCCCTCGAGATCCGCAGCTGCCTGTCCAGTCATCAACTATCGCGTACTTGTGAATTCATGAAGAGGGTAACTTACCACAATAGAAGATGACTCTTCTGATGCCAGCCTGTTTGACAAGCTGGTATACAGCAGGCCGTGTCTGATAGAATGTGTGCGCTGGAAGGTTGATCGAGGTCGCAATTGTACCGCCCTCCCAATCAGTACGGCGTACATCTACTAAAAGGAAGTCCCGCTTGTGTTCGTTGCCAGCATCGACACTCTTCTCGATGAGACTGGCGACCTCAGTCGGCTCAATCCGATGGCACTCGGCTTTTGCTTCTGGGAATACCTGCCACCATTCTTGCGGGGTACCTTGCGGGACACCCGAAGTCATAGTCAACTCCGTTCTCTAGCTAAGTTTCAGAAGGTAATTTCAATATGATTCGGCTGTCTGGGATGACATCCGTGAACAGGAGAAGTTTGTCCATTGAGCCTCAAACGTTTGTTTTATGGTATAGTTCACTTACTTACTACCAAGTAGTTGAAATTTATGGATTTAACGAGGCTTTCCCCTCCTTTCGATGCTTTTATCGTGCATCTTGCCAATAACTGCAGGTAGTCCAACGGAAATATGTCAATCTTGATGATCTTTCCACCTACAGCATATGTTGCATTCATATGCCATGTAAGTCATATCAACGAAACACCAGAACTGCTTACAGTTGGACTTGCACTGCCTTGATTCAACATTTACATCATTCTCATTTACCCTGCACAAGCCGTGGCGTAGTCATTCCCCAACAAATGGACACGTACACAAGGAACTCAACTGACTTGCTGACTCGAGCGCCGTTCTTGTATTGAATTGCCGTGCGAGCATTGCTCATATGCGATATCCCTTGATGATATTAACACAGGTCTGGATAGCGGCATGCACAGAATTAAAGGACCCTTGATATATTCAGTAAGGTAGTACTTAATATGAAGTCTAGACGCCAGCCTCCGCATTCCCCTGTCGATATAAATAAATGTACAACTTATTCAATTTAATTGCTACTCGCTCACCTTCCTAGCTCACAGTCAAATCCAGGGTCAATTCCTTGAGCTGTACAGTAC
>JABGLY010000278.1:0-47375 GCA_013623525.1 Fusarium dimerum | reverse complement strand
ATAATGAGTTATGCAAGTGAAGATCCTCTTTACCGGGGACCGACGACGTAGGCGCAGATCTACTACGAGAACTCTTCCGGTTGAAACCAAGTTTCGCACCCATCTTCTTCCATCCCTTATTGTGAGCATCCACGGCTCGCTGAAGACCACCGGGAGAGGGTGGTTGGGGGGGTCATTGGCTCTGTGGCGGGAGAAGAGTTGCAATCGCTATCATCCGTGAGGCACTCAGTTTCAATATGGTGCATTGAGGTTACCGGGCGAAAAGAGAAACCGGATCGACCATTAGAGAGACGTCGTGGAGCGGGTTCATGGGATTGGTGCTCAGTATGTGCGGCAACGGATTCAAGAAATGGTACCAGTAAGGAATCGTTCATGAGTTCATAAATGATACGGCAGGCCTCATCCAGCTGAGATGGGTGTGGTGGAGTTGGTCCACAGGAGAAACTGAGGAGGTGGTCTCGAACGCGGGCCGGAATGTTGACTTCCCTGGGAGCACATGGAACAATGTAAACCTGCATGAGCTTTTCCCATAATGAGCAAACACGGTCTTCGCAGTCTTTCGAGCGGTTCGGGTTCTCTGAAATGAGTTCGTTGTAGAACGAGGCGTAACGTTGTGTGTCGAGGGTAAATTCCAAGCTTTCCATGCAATGGTTCTGGGAAAGATAGGCCATAAAGGCGCTGAGGGTCCATGGCGGCGGGGCGGTGTCGAGTAGGATCTCGCTCAAGGTTGGAGGGCGAGAGCACATATTGTTATTTGGTGTGGAGGTTCCAGAAACAAATACTTCGCTCAAAGGTCTCGAAGGTGGAGAGTCGACATCGATA
The DNA here is from genome assembly GCA_013623525.1 of Fusarium dimerum. Classification (NCBI taxonomy): domain Eukaryota; kingdom Fungi; phylum Ascomycota; class Sordariomycetes; order Hypocreales; family Nectriaceae; genus Fusarium; species Fusarium dimerum. Next base: position 46,553 of record JABGLY010000278.1, on the reverse strand, counting down.
AAGTCTTCAAATGCTGACGATGGTTGGGGTGAAGGTGGTGTAACTGGACTGGCACATTCGGGAGATTGTCTCCGTGATCGTGACAATCCCATATTCTCAAAATTTGAGACGAAATGCTGGCCAGGCTTGAAATCAGAATGACAGGGCAGATGGTTGAATATAAATGGAAACAAGTCCTGAAAAAGTAGTCGAGTCGAGAAGGAGGGGAGGGATCAAGTAATGATGCAGAACAAGGGTGGAGTAATTGTGTTTGACCGAGGTGGGTAGTGGATTTCTGACGAAGACGGAATGGCTCAGAGACTCATATGATGGAGGCGAGCAGCGGCGCCGAGTTTAAAAGAGTGAGTGACAAGAGGAATGATGGGCCAACAGCAGAATAAAAGAAGAAAAAGGCTGAGTGCGGAGAGTTAGGCACGAGCCAGGGTAGTGATGAAAGGGGTGCGGAGGTCAAGTGGCTTGCAGGGTGTCGATCAAGTAGCTAGTCCGAGTTAATTATCCCAAGAGATGACCAAAGCATCAGATTGGTAACCTCAGAAGAGGGGTCCAGAAATGAATAACAGGCTGGGTTCAGTGGGTTGTAACACTATCTGTGTGGGCCAGTTGAGTGAGCGACAGAACTAGGTGATCTGGATGAGGAACGCGACGACGATTGGCGTTCACAAGCGTTCGCTGTAGCGTTAAGGGTATCGGACTCGAGGCAAGTGTAGCGTGTGCCTTGGTTGAGAACGTTGTTCGTTGTTGGGTGCTCTCTCAGACTGGCTGGAATGTGAGGCTCACGAGTCGACAGATGATGTTGGCGCAGCCTAGACAAGAGATGGACGGATCACGGCTGGCGTACGGTCCCCAAATGCTTGGCGAGAAAACGACCGTGAGATAACCGCAAGGTGAACCAGAAACGAGCAAGACCAAAACTGAGAGTGTGAGAGTTCAGTGGCGTACAGCCGACCGTGAGTTTATCGAATAGGACGACTAGAGAGTCCGGGGCAAAGGGCAAGTGTTTCTTCGAGATGAGGGTTAAAGATTTGGAGAAGTCGAAGTGTAATCAACGGTCCAGGCCCAAGTGAAGGCGGATGTCAATGAGGGTAAAATGCGGGCGAGATGAGTTGGAGCGGCCAAGGCGGGTGCATGCAGGGTGTCCAGTAATCGGTACAAATGGACTGAAGATCGGGTTGATTTCTTGGTTGGACTGTCTCGATTTTAGAGGCTGGAATTGGGAAGCGTAGGGTGGATGTGAGAGGAATTGTACTGACGTTTGTAGACAGCTAAAGGCCTCAATGGTGACGTTGTGTCCTGCGCAATATTGGCTTTGCTACTGCAGTGGGTGATTATCAAAGGGGTTGCAATTGTGATGGCAAGGTTAATGGATGGTGTCAGTATCGATGTATGTCTTTAACAGTATGTGAGAGAGTTCGTGCGTGTTGCGTTGCGTTTTGCTTGCGTCTGTATGGCTGTGCATGTGTGTGATGTGATGGTTGTGTGTCGTCACTTGGTGAACAAGGCCTAGAAAAAAAAGGAAATCGACCAGAAACGGGAGATGGAGACCAAGAACGGGGATCTGGGGCTGAGCTTGTTTAAAAAGAACAGAAGGAAAATCCCGAAGGAAAAAGAGAAGAACAACCTGCAGGCGAGGGAAAATGGGACAGTGGGAGGGAAATGATTTACTTGGGGCGTGAATCTAAGATGAAACGACCAAGTTTCGACGGGAACGGAGGGCGCGATAGACACAAGTACAAAGTTATTTATTGGGACCGGTCCTTTGTCCCTTCCGTTTCTACCGTTTTGATTGGCGATTCTCTTCTTGTATGGAAAATGGAAGGCACGGAAGGTACATTGGGTAGGCAGTGGTCCTGGAGAGTGGGTTACAGGCCTGCTAGGAAGAGCAAGGGAGCGGACGCTGAAGGGGGTTGTTTTCCAGGGTAAAGAAAAGACTGACGGGGACACTCTTCACGGTGGGTTCGCACGGGATGTTTTTGGCGCCCACAGAGCAACCCACTGGACCTAAAGAGAGGCCCTTTGTCTCTCGATTTTTTTCTGTCTTGGTACAGAACGAATTGCCCAAACCAAAGGCCCCACCGATGGAGAATATCCACTTGGAAGGTGCGGAAATGGGGGGAATGGACATGAGCATGAACAATAAGCAGGAGTTAAGTACCAAGCAAGCCACGTCCCAGACGCGGCGGAGGCGAAGGGGTGGCGGGCAATGGACAACTGCGATGACACCAATGGCGGCTCTAGCCAATCATTTCTTCAAGCCACATTGCTCTCAGTGGTCCCAGGGAGAAGTTGACCCCTTCCCCTTGGCTTTTCATTAAGATGGATCTCCATTAGTAGCGTCGTAAGACCCATAATTTTGGTCGCCTATCCTACTGTAGTCCTTCAGCACACACTAAAATGCCTTTTTTTTTTTTCCCTTATCCTCTCTCTGTAAAAAGTCCAGGGTTGTGTTAGAATGCTTACAGGGATGAACTTGTAAGCGTGGTCAAAGCATGCCAAGGAACAAAACCTCTTCCTTGATCCTGGCACCAAACCACAGAGGTATCCACTTTTTCTTTCTCTGAATCTTTCTTTCCTCCCTTCTGTCGTTCTTTCTACTTTTGTATCGGATTATCATCAGGCTACATTGAGCAAACTGGAGAATTATCCTTGCGAAACTCGTGACAAGTTTTTTTTTTTTCTCATGCTTACCTTTTCCGTTACAATTGACTTATCTCTTCAAAGGTCAATGGAAATCATTCATTACTGTGCGACTGAATAGTAGCCTATCCTGCGTATCACTTATTCATGAATATTTGCAACGTTTTGTAACATGTGTCGCTTCCGTTCCTGAGTTTCAGCCAGACACTTACGCCCGAGATCTACCTTTTCCCTCATGCCCTCCTCATCCCCATTCCGAACAAACCGTAAACCATGAAAATGCTTCAGGGAGGACAAGTCGTAATCATTACACATACAGCAGCACATTTCGAGTTTTCCCTACCTCAAGACTTTACTTATAAGGTGCGGAGGAGATCGGAAAGCATCAGATGGTCTCGCGTTAATATTAACAAGAATAACATGGCAGTCAGGCAAGTTACGGACAACGCCGACTGCTTCTGCTGTTATGTAAGTCACTAGAGTGTCAGCACAGGCAGGCACCGGGTCTCCAATGTGGCAAAAAGCGCGGTGACGCAGGGCCGCAAGGGCCCGGTTTTTATTGAATAAACCCTTTCGAAATCTCACATTACGACCATATGATCACGGATGAGAGGAAGGCCTTATCGACCAAAAACTATTGAAGCCATGGCGAATTTTTCTTTCATTATTCGGGTAGTTTACCTGGATGCCATGCATGTCTACTTGAAAAGTACTCAATGCTTGTTTGCTTCTTCTTTCTCTTCTTCTTCGTAATGGCGCCTTCAGAAACCCCCATAAGTTAATCAGCTCAGGCCTCTTCATCCATAGTTGGAGACAGGCCTTTACCCCACTACCCCGTCAAAGCAGTGGAGGTGTGACACTTATATCCAATAGACCGCCTAGATGGTACAGGGGGTGCATGTTCTAGACGTTGACAGGGTACAGCGCAGAGTGGTTAACTTTGCTAGGCTCCTGCGGCATACTCTGTACACAGCACTGTATCGTTCATTATTCTTACCTTCCAGTATGTCTTGTGTCTATGATAATACCACATGTCTACGGGTACCTCTTTGGGCAGCGTCTGTATCGCAATCTCTCTCATGTAATGGATGGCATGTCTTGCATTCCTGTATGCGGCCATGATACTTGTCCGAGTCTCAAACTGGGTACCTGTCCAGTAGGCTCGAATGCCGTTATGCAGGACGAACACTGCGTTGCATACCCTGCTTTGAGTTCAACCCTCTCTGGGCCTCTGGGCCTGCATCATTACGATGGAGATTTTGTAGGAGGGGTCGGTCTGACGACAGCTTTGGGCGCTTCCCCGCACTGCATCATTGGAGTGAAGCAGTACGTAGTCATTGATGATGCGCCCTTGGTTCTAGGGTAGGGTCGTTGGTAAAGTCGATGAAATAACTTGTGGCTGTTCATTAACAATAACAACTTCCATACGCAATGAAGGGTTGTATGTATATTCCAAGGTAGCCCATAAGGTAACCAAGATCTCACGTCTTGGAGTTACAGCCCTGGCAATAACAAATGTGCCCAACGATTATCATGAAGGAGCAAGTTCGGTAGTGTAGGCAGAGGGTTCGTTCTGTTTACAAATCCAGAAGCGGGGGTATTCGATCGACTCGATGGTGAAGCCACTGAAGTAAAGCCCCGATTGGATACGGAAATGTTCTTCAACATACTGTTTTCCATTTGTGGGATATCAATATCGCGATGATGGGGGTCTCCAGCAAGGTGTTCCTTCCTGATGTGTCCGTCGAGCAAGGAAAGTGCCGATAGTAGGTGCCGTACCTCAAGGTATGGGAAATTCCTAGCACCTCTGGTGTCACGTACAGTTGTACTCCAACCAGCTGCAACACCACATTATTGAATGTCAATAGCACAACCGGCTTCTAGAGCATATGTGGCACGAGTCAGACTACGGAAATGTCAAAAACAACTACATATTTCCATTATCAAGTCCATGGGGAACAGCCCCGACAACCTTTAAGCTCGCCATTGGGTGACCCAGAGACGCGGAATAAGGCACAGTCTGGCTTCAATGGTGCAACGCCCACTCTACGTCTTGCTGCGATCTGGGCCTTTGGCTAACAAGAAGAGGTGGCAGACAATTGACAAGCCAGATTCATCGAAATGAGAAAGGCAAACACCACTTCCCTTGATTAAAACACCTATAGCCGTGTTTCGGACTATTTACTCCTGTTTCATGAACGCTTCCCTCGTCTCCCGCCCAGTGCAATGATTTGAGGTATTTGGCTAACACAAATGTTAACCGTATCCTCAGTATTCCCGGCCAAGTCAGAAACAAAATAAACAGCAAACCCTCAGTCAGGTCCAGATGGCAGCCACTTGAAATTCTGTTCTGCCAGGGTGGATAACGAAGGTTGCGACGGCTGCACAATAGAGTCACCTGTAACACATCACTCCTGTTACTGGACCATCTGCCATATCCCCTGGTCGCTGCACTGTCTTGGCTTCCAGGTAGCTCGGCCGATCGCGATGAACGCTAGGAGGTTTTCTCTCCTCCCTTGCCAGTCGTCTTTTGGTGTGTGTGGCCCATATGCCGCTCCTCGTTGCGCTTGTGTGAGATGCAAGTGAATATGAATGGGCCGAGTTTACTCAATCAACAAATGACTATTATGTTACCATCTTGTTTGCTTCCTCTTCCGGCCCAGCCCTCTGCCTCTTACCATTCCGATCCCGGGCGAATTGTATAGAAAAGGCCAGAGGAATAACTGTTGATAACTTAACGGCTTGAGCTGAGAAGATACACATTCCTTCATTGATCTCAAGCGGGGCTGCAACTCTGCCTCTCAGCCACCAGTTCGAATTTGTCCGATCCAGCACTTGGTGTTCCCGCTGGAATTACTCGTCCTCTTGGCTTCGTATTGTCTCTTCTCGTCTTTTTGGAGTAAGAATCTTGGTCGAGGGACAAGGCTTGATCAAACTGGTCACCATAATCGAAACAAGCACATCATTCGCAGTACAGAGTACATACAATCTTCAGATACATCGCGAATAGCCGCAAATAGGCGAGCAACCATGTCGATACCCCAGTCGTATAGCCGAACGGTTCGATTATTACCAAACAGGGTTCCATTTCGCCATGGGTCCTTACGATGTGCAATCTTCCTGATAGCTCTTGGCAATGGTTCTGATGTGTCATAATGGCCCTAACGACGACCAGTCTCTCTCCACATGTCCACCATTGACCCTTGTCCACCATGATATATCAAAAAGTAGCCAATTGACGAAATTATCGTCAAAATTCCCAGAACAGGTTTACGTACTGAGCATTTGCAAATAGTACCAAAGTTACCTCGTTAGCGAAGCGGCTGAAGTCCATTATCCCATCATGAGCAAAATCGAGAAGGTGAGGGCGAAAAAAAAAAACAGTCTAGGTGTTCTCATTCGATATTATTTCTACCACGATGTCCAAGCTTGGTCCCCCCCTAAACACCACTGCCGACTCCGCCGGCACTTGCAGTTGCTGGTGAGTGATTAGTCAACTGTCCTTCCTTGTTCTTCTGTGCCTCTTAGTAGAGCCCCATGGACAACCTCGCCGCATGAACCTCTTCTTTTGGACCACTGAGTAGAGATGCTTATGTCTTGTATGATACATTCCATCAACTCTACTGCCCATGATTTTGCCCAGGTCAATTCATCAGACCAAAGCCAGTATAAGGCCTTTTTTTTGTTCTTCTTGTGTGTTTGCGAGCATGCCACCAAAATGAGGATTCTGCCTTGATCATTGGGATCTACCATTGTGGTATCTTCAATTGTCTATTTCGTCCCAAACAGCGAAACAATACCTTGCAGCAAAACAGTTGCGTCCTCACTGGGACAGGTGAACATCTAAATGGACATGACGACACAAAGACTCTTTAGGAATCAGGACTTTTTGAAAGTCTCATGATGCTATGCAACGACTCCACCAATAACCGTCACCACGTCGATCTCTCCCATTCATGGGAGACTGACATGCGATGGGGCTCTGTGACCTGATGTGCCAAGGCCTGGGCAGGTCCCCTGGACCTTTACAGTACATACCTACGTCGTCTCATGCAGCTGCATCGTTGCAGGGCGTTCGAGTTCGTGCATATCGCAGTGGCGGCTCTCTCAGGATTGCAACCAAATTCACGATGAGGATGGGACGGGCGAGATGCAATCCAACGGCACGGAGGTTGGCAACCGTCTTGGATCTCAAAGCGGTTGGCTACATACCGGCCCTGAGTCTTTGGCTAGGTGAACCGCCAGTACCGCAAACAAATAGAGTTGTCAGGCTTGGAATGGAACGACGAATGGATGAGCTTAATGCAAAGCTTGAAAGGGAATGCGGCAAAAAGTTGGTTTCAGACTGGCCCAAGCATACTCCGCCATCTTGTTACACAGACAGATGCATGCTTTTCGAGGATAGATGACTTATCACCTTTCGGTTGCTTGAACGAGAAGGAAGCAAGAAGAGGTTAGTGACCGGGAACAACGACGTACAGTACAGTACTCCTATGTGGCTACCGAACATTGACTCGCTCTGCGCCAACCCTGACTGGTTCCACGACTCGTATCATCAATAGTGATTTCGGCATCATTATTTGGGTACTGCGACCCGGCATGGCGATGAACTATTCACAAGGGTCCATTGGTGGACTGGTTGTCTACTTACTGGTAGTATAATAAGCCCTCTCGCATCTGGACAAAGAAAACAGACACAGAAGAAGACACATGTCTTGGCGGCCCGGTGTAGCAGGCATGATGGATGCCAGTAGATGCACCGACAAAGCCACGATATCAGGAAGGTCATGATACCTCTACACCACATTGCCAACGAAGCCAGGAAACCAACAAGGCCATGGCGACACACTATCGAATGGTGCATGGTACAATACACATGGATGCCTTGTTGCAACGACACGCTACTGTACGGTTCCGAACGATCCACAACCGTCTGTAGCAAGTGTTGAACTTGTTTGGAATGTTGTTATTGTTGTTGTTCTTGATGCAGTCCAGTGCTGTACGCGCCCGTAAGCCGTGATGGGTTCTCGTGCCGCCTGGGCCACCAACTTGTTGTCGGATCATGCTTTTAACTGGCTGTTGTTGTTCTGGAAGCCGAGCAGAAAAAAGCCACCCCTTTCTGCCCTTGTCCAGAAACGTCAGCTAAGAGTGGCGGTTGTTCTGGAAGCCTTCCGAGTATGGAAAAAACCGGCGATCTTGGAACAGGTTGGAGGCGAACGCTAACATTTTCCTCCAATAGTACAACGAGAAGGATTTCCATGCCAACCGGCCTCGCCGTGTGCCTTAAATTGTCAACACCACAAAAGAGGACAGATGCCATAGATTACATGTCAATAAGGGGAAAGTGAAAATTTCTCCCGGCCACTATGGGTGGTAAAGCTGGATGGTATTGCTGAACGGGTGGCACGACCCCTATACCCAACCAACTCGACAGTTTCTTACCGGTTATATTCAACCGGGGGGGTTTGGCCTCGCGTAAGTAATCAGCACAGATCTTGTAAACACTCCCCCTCCTGTGTCTCCTTTCGGCATGTAGGTACACACATGCGATTCAGAGGACATGGAAAACGTTTTTCGGCCGACTGGGGGTGCTTATTTGCTGGGTTAAATGATTGAGTTTTTGAGCTTGGTCATGGCATCGCTGTCATGTACGGAGCATGATACCCTTTATTCCCATACATGATTCAACCGATGTTATCTTGCTGAGTTTTACGGAACTCCTTGCCCACCATCACTTGAAGTTATCATCAGCTGGTAAACCATGGATGGATACAAGGAACGGACGCAAAGGACATGATGGGAATGTTAGGCAAGGCAACACACCAACAAGATACTATTCATGCTTGGATGGACGGTGTCTGCCGATGAAGCTATAGCCGCGGCAGTTGTGCTGTAGGGCCGAGTTGACGACATGATGGCACGGTTTATGGCGGATGGCGCCGGACTTTGAGAATATTGTGTCTGGCCGGGGAGCATGTTACTGGGCCGGGTCGGGACATCGCATCGAAGGGATGGATACTCTGGGCATGCCGCACCGTCTTGCATCTATTCTGATGTCGAGTGGAGTCGGATATTGTACTCAGATGGATACTATACATGATAGTGGACGCCGTTAAACGACACGGCGGTGATACTAAGTGGTACCGCTACTGCTGCTAGCCCGTTGGTTCGGATGCCGAGAAGCACAAACAAGCAAGCAAGGATGGATGGATGGATGCTGTGCTAATGTATCGATCGGGATTCTCTAAAGATCGATCTTGGACAAGTGGACAAGAATGGGTGGACTGAGTTGCCAGATCGATTATACACGCATACGAATTCACGCATCCATACGAAGTTTCCTCTAGTTCTGCCACTTTTCTCGCTCTCCCTTTTTCCCTAACTGACCACATACAAGTCTATTGTGCCGACTGCGGTGGCGAATTACCCATCAATTATGGATAATGGATATGGCTTGTTGAGCGGTTTTTTTCTTCTTCTTATCCTCTGTGTCTTGATTCAAGTACCCATGCCACAATGTCACTATGGTTCACGAACAAAACGACCGAGAGGTACGTGGGGGGGAGAAATGCCTGATAGGTTTCTCGGTACTCACTTGACTGAGAGTAGTAGGTAGGTAGTTCGCGCACGTCTTTTCTTTTACATTTGTTTATTCTCTTTCTTTCTTGTCTCGCTTCACATCTTGGCATCAAGCAAGGAACAGTAGTCTAAATCCTTCTATATATCCAGTAATATTTCCAGTACACACACACGCCCCTCCCCCCACCACCATTCCCCCTTCGCAGAGGAAGAAGAAGGAAAGGATCAAACACGATCTCCTTTTCTCTTCCCTTTCTATCCCCTTCTCGAAACCCTTTCGAAGTCTTTGCACCCCGTCCGCTTTCACCCATCCTTGTAATCCGTGTTGGTGGGTTACATACATACCACCCAAAGCCGCACAGGTCACCCTACAGTACACCTACAGTCAGTCCTAAAGCCCCAAAACCCAACTCAACCCGATATTATTCTCATCCTCTCTTTCATTTTTTCACTTCTATACTTCCTTGGTCTACTTTTTCATCCCCTTTTATCAAGGCCAGAAAGAATGTTTCCTTACCCACGTAGAATAATACCTAAAACAAACAAAACAAATTAAGAAAAAAAACTTATCTGTGCGTCAAATAGAATTTCGTCTGTGCTTTGATCACGAAAACAGACGGTGAACATACCAACACTCGGCAGTCAGCTCAATAGGCTATCAACACTCCAACCTAACAATGCTGAGATACCTACTACAACGAGCCTTGATTTTACTTTGTCACGAGTCACGACTGCTCTTTCATGTTTATTACTTGTCAGCTGTTTTCTTATTCTTAATTCCTGTAATCCGTTGCACCATTCCACTTTGTCAAGAAAACAAACACCCATGCTCACATACACTTACTTACATGGACACACCCTCTTAGTCGCTTTTGCAGTTAATAATTTGCCACTTCCCTTCCACCCCCCCTTTTTTTTCTTCTCTTCTCTGTTTCCATTTCAATACTTCTCTACAGTAATCCTTGATATTTGGGCAAGGATTCATGAAAACTCTGCCTATTCTTTACCAGGGTTGAATTCCGTGCTGTACAAGGTAGTGCGTGCATGCTTGTTTCATTCATGTATGCTTGCTGGATGGCTAAGGTAGTGTTGGTTGATGACTATTTGACAGACATTCGAATGATGGTCAGAAGATATCAGGACATACAGCAGATATAGCACATGTATTTACAAGTCAATATGATATAATTTTCAATTGTTTTTCCATTTCATTAGCCTTTTTTGCTCTATCTTTCCACTATCTGGGTTTCTCCTCTCTTCTTCATCACCTAGCACCTTTTCGTCATCCTCTGCTTCACAATGCTCTGTGTACTGTACATCAACATCAACACCCAGAGTCTCTTCTTCTAGCCTGAAACCAACACAAAATCGCAAACCAAAACAAAAAAACAACCTCCCCGGGCTCAAGCCAGTTCCGGCGAGCTATCCTATCCCCTTCTCTTCCTGTTCCTCGAACCATGGTAAAGCAAGTACCCAACGCCAATCCATGCAAATGCTTGCTCGTGGTATCTTCCAAATGATTAAACGGATATAACGAAAAACGTTCCACCTCGGGGTCATCTGACGTGGATGCCCCTTGACCACCTGTCAATCCCTTGTGTTTTTCTTGATAACATAAAAAATAGTGCAATGCTTGGATGATGAATGCTTCAAACGTGTACATGACCTCCATCTAGTACATTCGCAGGTCGAAGTCTCCTGTAAACCCTCCATTCAAAAGTACACAAGCGATTCGAAGTCGTTGTGTAGGCATATCCTCTGCTGTATAAGTGTCGATGGGGTTCAACCCCAGCGCAAGGCACATGCCGTTGGTAATAGTGTGTACTCCGCAGTCGTGCCCGTTGACCTGCAGAGGTGCCTCGTGAAGCACTACCTTCCACTCGTCTTCCACAAACTTTTCTTGTAGAAAGTCCTTGACCCACGCTAGAGCAACGTCTGTATACACTCGATTGCCTCTAGCATTCAGTGAGTCCATGTGGGCAATTGTTCGTTTCTTGGGTCGGACCACCAGTAGTGTCCAGTGCGATCGCTCGCAGATGGGAAGCAAGATCGTTTCCACGTCCAAAAAGTTATGCTTCTCCACGCCCAGTCTCTTGAGTGTTCGCTGCGTATTTGTCACGCCGCTTTCCCGTAGTCGTTTGAAGAAAAATGATGACATGGCCAGGCACTTTCGGGTGCTCGTCTTGACATCCTTAATGCCAGCGGCCGTGTTGATTGCGTGGTCAAGCCAGTTGAGGCTGCCGTTGATAACCTCATCGTTGAGCCATTCCGTGGCGCGAACCAACTTTGCAAAATCGTGACGGTGTAGTCTCACCGCCTCACGCGTCTCTGCAAGCACCAATCCATGTGGTGCGACTAAAGAGGAGCGAGCTCTGCTCTGCCACCCCTCTGACATTTCTGTAATGAACCTCTCTCTAGGGACGCGGAGACCACCAGTTCGGGCAAGGCGTGCTTCCATCTCTACGCGAGCCTTCTCCTCCTCATCGCGTCTTGCTTTTTCCTCCGCAAGACGTGCTTCCTCAGCAGCCTTCTTAGCAATCTCTCTCTTCTCAAAATCCACTCTGTTCTTTGCATCATCGCTGATGGCAAGCGCGGTTAGCTGTGGGAGTGATACAAGTCGCGAAACTCGTCGGGTAATTTCCATCTCATCCCATACTTGTTCCTGGTTCCATATGTTCATGTCGACTAACGAGCCTCGTCGAGGCCGTCTGAAAGGCCGTTCGAGCTCATCTTCAGGCTCTGAGACAGTTCCCTCGTCCTCGTTCCTCTCCGATTTGGGCTTCCACCATCTCTTGTCTTTCAACAGACGTCGATGATCAGCACCAATTTCTTTGAACTCTGCAACGTGGTCGACAAGTTTGGGAAGCTCAAAGCCAACATGTGTCCTGGGTTTGGGACTCAGTGTTGACTCTGTGAACCGGACCGATTTGGGAGCACGTCTTGAGGCTAGCCGCTTGGGTGTCGCTCTGCACGCATTCTTCTTTCGGCTTTTGAGGATGGATGATATTGCCCCCACCTCATAAGAATTCAGAGGGACTTTGGGATCAAAGTCGGTAATGTAATTCTTGCTAACCGCACGATGCTCCTCGCTCGGTCGGTAAAAGTGGCGGTTATATTGACCAGGTGTTATCCGGTCAATTCTAACCTTGAGGAAAGCGCCGAGAATCTCATCTACTCGAGTGATCCTTTTTCGATGGATAACTGGGCGGGGTGATCCAGTCGTTTCCTCGGTAGAAGGTGTGGGCGTTGATCCACTATCAATTGATTGACCGACAAGAACACTATGCTCGTCGGTCTCAGGAAATGATCCGGGGATATCAAATGCTGGTTTAAAATCAGATCTCTTTGGGGGAGGAAACATTTCCTCAAACTTCTTGCGATATTCTTGCGATGCGACATAGGTTGGTAAGGGGATGTTACGAAGTCGAGCTTCAAGATCAACGACAATGAGATCCATGAACGTTCGAGATAGGCGGACACTGTTTTCGCCAAACTGCGCAAGAATGGTATTGCAAATGGAAGGTAGAGCAGGCGCAGATAAAAAGTTGCGGACAACTTTGACATTCTCAATCTCAGCAGGCTGAAGTTTGTAGTCCAGCATGGGAGGGACGAATTTGTAGGCATTGCGAGTTCTCACTATGTGTGCAATGCCATACATGGAGTCGAGGACAATAAAGACGCGTCTGAACTGGAGACCAAAGAGCTCGCGGAGATCGTGATCACCACCCTTGGCAAGTGTAGCGCGGTCATCTGGGTTATCAGCAAGGAACAGTCGGAGTGGTTCAAGAGCCATGTTCATTTCCGATGGCTCTCCTCGAACCTCAAGACAGTCGTAGGTGGTGGCCACGGCAAGAATGAACTGTTGGTATGTATGGACAAGTTCATTCATGGCGTGCTTGTCGATCCACTCAATGGCCGAATCATTGTCGTCTTCAAGCGCACAGCCATCGTCTATGGACAGTTTGACTCGCTTGTTGACAACCTGTTGCTTGTCGTCAAGGTAAGAGCGAAGCTCTGCGATTTTGTATGCCTGGGGGTTCACTAGGGTCCAAGTCAGCCTTGATTTATACACATGAGCAACTAACTCACGGAATTTTCCAATCGTATCACCAAGGCCGGAGACGGCCGAGTAGATGCTGGAAATCATCCTGGTAATGGATCCGGGCCGTGGAATAAAATCCAGCATGCGGTATGTGTTCTGCGCATGTTTAGTCACAAGCATCGAGCCATTTATGCAGAATGATAACAACTCACGCTAGACTGCTTATCAGTGTCCTTTTCGTAAATGTTCTTTCCCTCACGGGTAGTGATGATAGGAGATGTAATGTCCGTGATGCCGTTGACAGAAGCAACCAGTTCAATTTCGGAATCTTTAGCGCGACGCTTGCGAGTAAGCTGTCCATTGATCAAGACAGATGTAGAATCTCTGGGAGGAGATGGTGACGAGCAGAAATCGGCTACAATCTTCTGCAAGACGCCTTTCTCTGGAGATGAGACGGGAGTCCAGGTGGGGTTGTCGTAGAAGGTATCTCGATTCCTGGCTCTTGGAGGTGTCCTGATGCGACGTTTGATCGTGTCGCGGAGAAAGCGCGAGACGGGACGCTTGATGCGTCGTGGAGGAGTAGTCAGACGGGGAATAAGCTTCTGAGGAGTCTGAACTGGCGTAGAGAAGATGGTAGGTTCCTGGTTTTGAGCAACCCGAGCCTTGTACTGAGCCAAGACACGACTGTTTCCAAGCCAATCAGGTCTTGGGTTGCGATTACGGTCAGCGATCTGATGTGCAGACAGACGAGAACGGGATGAAGAAGACATTGCGACTGATGACAAAAGGAAAGTATGAAATGCGGGAAAGTGAAGTGACGTAGAGTGATTGAAGTCAAGAGTAATCGATTAAAATAGGTAGGTTCCCAAGACCAAAAATTGAAAGCAAGAGCTATTCCAAAGAACCAAGAAGTAAAGTGGGAACGACGTGCTAGCGTTTGATGGAACTGATGGCAGTCGCGCGTAGCTGACTGAAGACCAAGAAAGCAGACGACGTTGAGTTGTTGATAGAGTTGAAGCCGCGAAGGACAATGAATGACACAAGCCGACAATCGAGGCAAGAGCCAAACGGACAAAAAAAGAACAAGTGTGAAATGGTTGAAGTGAAGCAAGTTTGAAGCAAACGAATTGCGTGATGGAAAGAACAAGTCTTACGATGGTTTGAAAGCGTTGAAATGCGTGAATGAAGCGAAACGAAGCAAGTTGCTAATGGTGAAGAAGCAGAGCAGAGGAAGAGGAGGAGGGGTCGAGCGAAGTCCTTCTTAGGTTGCGGTTCGTCGCGGTCGCGCGTCTGCGCACGCCGCACTGTCTGGTAAACAAGGCGCGTAGGCGTAAATCGTATGCGGGAGTATGTACTCGTGATCGTTATCGTGAGGGGCAACTGATGGTCGCTATTGAAGGCATCGTGACAGTGGTGGTCGTGGTGGTTCAGGTGTTAGGTTTGGTGGTTGAGGCTCTGTGGTTGAAGAATTTAGGTAGGAGCTGGTAGTGGAGTTTACGCGAATAGGGCGAGTACCGGGGGGTGTTCCGAGCGGGTCCTGGGCGTGTGATCTGGTTGGCCGGGATGTCTCTTTGGTCTGTCTGCTTTTTCCTATTGGCGGATGGCCTGCACGTCAAACTGGACGGTGACAACGGAGGAGTAACGTCGATCATTAGAGTTCCTGTGTAATGCATTGATGTATGAAACCTCGACAACCGCTAGTCGTAGAATTGAGCGTGAAGTAAACATCAAAAGGAAACAATGCGCGAGTACGGACATGATAAGTAGTCAAGGCAGACTTACCATTTGTACCATGGAAATGTCAGAGGAAGGGCTAGTGTCTCTCGAATTCCTTCCCCGGCTTTTTGTACTGCCTGTAAGATATAAATGTCACTGTGATGGATAGCGCGAACCTGCAGATATACACATAAACCGTCCCCTTCATCAGCGCAACGTTTATTCAGCCGCCACAAGTAGCTTCTCCTTGCTGTTGACACAGGCACCAGAAGAACCACGAGTCCGAAAGCTTACGCCGACACACCTACACGTATCTGAACTCACTTATGATCGCACGCATGCTGAAGTACATCCAGGGGCGGACTCGGCACGTGCATTCAATAAGTATTTGCCAGGACAGTAACCACATCGTCTTCTCTGCATGTACCAACAACCAGCCATCTTGTGCGGAGAGACACTGTTCTTGGCTATACCATTCGTCGTGTTGCAAACCATAGCATTTACATCTGATCAAGTATCACTGTCGATCATGGTGTTGGGTGTAGCTTCAAGTGCTTGACTTCGTACCTAATGGAAGTTAGCTATGAGACATACAATCGGATGCACTAATCTTTTTTGTAGATCTTATCGCAATCGAAGTAATAGTAGCTGGGTATTCTCTTCATATTTCTCCGCCCACACGGTCGCTACTAGATACAATTCAACACATATACACAACCAAATTATCTCTAAACCGACAATCTATGCACCTGTATCGCATCAAAATCACAGCTGAGCCAGTGTCTGGCCTAGGCTTTTTGTGCAGAAGGTCGAAAAGTACTCGTTCAAGGCATCCACCGTTCCACTTCCCTCAACCAAGCTGACAACAATTCCAACATATCCATCAGGACGCACAACAACAACGCCACCCTTCTCTTCGTCGAGACCCATCTTGGCATGTGCCGTTGCCTTTGCATTCGGGAACCTCGAGTCCGATCGATCATCAGCATACACATGATCTCTGTATCGTGCAAGAACACCAGGCACGTCACGGGAAATCTCAATTTCGGGTCGCTTTGCTGCAAAGATGGTACTGATTGTGAAGAATTTGCTGTGAGGGAGGTGTTTCTCGTGGTGAGATACCTTGTCCAGGTCCGCTCTCTGATAACTCGAGTAAAAGGAGTGCTTGCTGCTGAGATTATGTGCAAAGTCTGAGAGAGATCGCTTTGTTGTGGAGGGAACACCACCAAAGACGAAGAGACGGAACGCTCCATTTAGCGGAACCTCCTGCTCAAGGTGGACAACGTTGGCATCGACAACTCGGGTCACGTTGGAGTTGATAAAGATGCGCCCTGTTCGCAGCTTGGTACCCTTGGGGTGGATCAGAGGCGACTGAGCCTTGTGTTCGGGAGACCAGTTCAGTGCATTGGGCTTGTAGAAGACGCCATATCCACTGGTGAACTCGCACGACTCCTTGAAAGTCTTGATAAACTCGTTCTCCTGGGTGCCATTTGCTTGTCCATGGTTAGCCGACGCGGCTTGAACTTCGGAAGCGGCGGGTGGTCGTTGGGAGAAGAGCTTCGCATATCGGTTGTCGAAATCGAGAAGAGTCTCAGCAACATGCTTGCGCTCGATCTCGTAAGTCTTGAGGAGATCCCGCTTTGCAAAGCCTGACTCGACAGCGTGGATCTTCCAGGCGAGATTTTGAGCGTCGAGGAATGCTGTGTTCATACCCTGACCTGCCTTGGGCTATAATTGAATGTCAGTTTAATTCTGGTTGTACATACAGAAACTGGATAGAAGACTTACACTGTGAGTATGGCAGGCATCACCACCCAAGAAAACACGTTGGTCCAACGTGTAGCGATCCGAGATACCCTGACCGATAGGATAGACTGAGTACCATTCCACGCGCTCCCACTCGATCGAGTATGGCTGCAGAATCTTCTTTGCCGATTCCTGAACTTGCTCCTCGGTGGCTGTTCTTCGAGGATTCCAGTCCGCATCTGTAGAGGAAGCAATCTGGATGTAGAGACGGACCATGTTGTTTTCTCTAGGAATAACCATGATGGAGCCGTGCTCACTGTGAATGGTACATTTCATCTGTAAGATCATGATTAGCCACATGCTCATCGAGTAGTACGTTAGGCGGATCTAATTCACCTTGATATCGGGAAAGTCGGTGATGACAACACCATCCATAACACCCCAGACGTGAGCAATGGGATCCTTGTGCTGGACCTGGATGCCGAGCTGGCTTCTGATGAATGACCTTGCGCCCTCGCCACCGAAGAGATATTTGGCATGAATAGTCTCGCGAGCGGTGCCATCGACATGCTCGAGCTCAACCTCGACGGGGTAGTCGGGATTGGCCTTCTCATCAGACTTGAAGCCCTTGATGGTCCAAGGACGTTGCACCTGGACATTGTTCTTCTCAAGGTCAGAAATGAAGACACGCTCGATCAAACCCTGATGGAGCAGAGTTGTGAAGGGGTAACGGGCATCAATAAAGCTGGGACAGCTAGCCCATGTTCCGGTTCGCTCAATACCATGGCCAGAAGAGGGAGGATCCCAGAAAGCAACCTCGTAGACTCGAGCAGGTTCATGAGCCATGATGGCTGACTTGAGCCCCATGTTGCGAAGAAGATCTAACGAGCGTGGCTGGATACCATCAGCTCGCCCAGTGGGCGTGGGCTCTGCTCTGTTATCGATGTGCTTGATCTTGTAGCCCCAGCGAGCTAGACAAGTTGATAGCATGAGGCCTACGGGGCCTGCTCCCACGATGACTGAATAGGATGTTAGAGATGAGCTTAAGCAGGTCTAGAGCCATGACATACCAATATCATAGTAAGGGGAACGGTCCTCGATGACACGAGCTGCCTCCATTGTTTAGAAGACACGGTGGGTACTCTGGGCTTTGTGTTGATAATGAGGAAAGTTGAGGTAGATTTAATTATGAATGAGTAAATGGAATAATTGTTTGCAGCCCGTTGAATTATTTGATAACAATCGTGATATCCTGAGAAGAGCGGACAAAGCCCAGCATAAGTAGCAGTTGAGTGAAGGCGAAGCAAGAGGGGAGGACACGGCGAGACTAGATTACCGGACCAGGGACCGATGGAGCTTTGGATCACGGCATAGATCTCGGGAAGACTCGAAATGGGGATGTTGATGAAGAAAGTGAGATTAAGAAAAGAGGCGAGCCATAGGACCAGTCAATTGGGACTCGTCGGCGACTGCTTCGGTAAGTAAGCAGGTATGAGGACATCCCCCATGAGAGGGTAAATACGAATGAGCCATCCAATGAACGTGTAGCAATTCAGACAAAATGAGGTGCAGCACTGGACAAGACGCTGCAAAACCCTTGTTCTGCGCAGGCGTCATGGCCAAGACTCTGTGAAGTCTGCGCTATGCTGCTACAATGTGGGGTCATCTGGGGAAATGAGGAGGACGGATGCCATTTTGGGCCTCCGGGAGTTGACTTCGGGAAGATAATGGTGGGGCATGTCCGGGACGGCTGATGGCTCGGGAGCAATTCATGAAGAAAAGTGAGATGGAGACATGGGTGGTGTAAGTTAGATGATGCCTGTGATGCCTGTTAAGGAATGGACGGTAGATAATAGGAAGTACTAACATGTAGTCACGTGGACTTCAATACTCGGGCTGGTCCCTGGCCGGGAGTGAGGGGCCGAGTATCGACACAGAGAAAAATATGGACTCCATACTCCATACCTGTACTCTAGCGACTGCCTCGTTATACATTAGGCCAATTCAAAGGTAATTTTCTTTTCTTTTTCTTTTGATCTGGGTCTGGTTGGTTCCATAGCTGGCTGTGGCTTTGTCCAGACCTTGGCCCTGCAATAGCGAATGTCGGGTCAAACAGATCTCGAGTTTCCTTCGGGCATCCCATTGTCAGGCAAGTTTCATCAAACAAAGCGACGCTCCGTTTGTTTAAAGAATGAAACATGGATTTCCTGATCTGTCACTTCAATTGCTCGGGTTATCGATGAAAAACCCGTTTTTACCTGTCAAGCTCCTTCCTTCAATGCTAAGATGGTGAGCAGCAGACAGGTAAGAAAGAAGTGTGGAAGGTAGTATTTAGTCATCACGAGTTCAGCGACAATATCGACATGATCATGCCTTCTTGCATCGCAGAGATTCTACAAGCATAACGCATGTACCCGGATAGGTAAAGAAGGAAGGAACAGTGAGTGACAGCTTGCTTCATTCAACATTGCAACATTCGTTATCGCAGCTACCTACTTTTAATACCTATTCACTTGCTAGCAGTCATCAACCTAGTGCAAGAGTAGCAGTGAATATCTCAATCTCAATTCTTTCTTCTTCTGTATTGTCTAGTCTATCACAGTCAAGTAATCCACCGGTTTGTCCGTCTTTCACGACAATGTCTTTTTGCTTCGCATCAAACAAACGATTCTTGAGTACTCTTAAGCCGTTGACCTACCTATTGTTGACCGGTGGCCAATTCTCGTCCTCATTGTCGTCTTCAGATCCCTAGTAACTCTTCTTCTAAACCTCATCCAACGTCTTTTTACTTCACTCTTCAAGTTTTGGCAGATTGATACCTAGATCACGGATTCTCCTCGACAGAGTCCCCAGGAATGGATAAAGTCTTGCCGGTATTCTTCGGCCCCGAAGACCCTCCAGCCCCAAAGGTGTGGCCTTGGTTCGACGAAAATAGTAAGTCTATTGTATTTATATCATTTGATGATACTTGGACTGATATTCCATAGAATGCCGGAACATTTTAGTTCGATCTTGTGCTTATGTCCCTCGCAATTATAAGTATTGCGATGGCGTATGTCTTGTAGGGCGGCCTGTCACAAGGAGAAGACAAGCTCTGACTCAATTAGATATTTCTGATATTGCGTGACTTTCTTGGAGATGAGCAGCTTGGGGAGGCAACTGGTGTCCTATACGAACTGATCGAAGTGGACTGTCAACATTCGGATGATCCTGGAGCTGCCTTCCAACGCTGGAAGTACGATCACATGAACAGACACGTATGTATGCTGTCCGACTACACTGATTCATTAGCTCTAAAGCAATTTAGAACAATCTTGAGCTCCCTCATGTTCCACATTTGACAACTGTCACCTCGACCATCATTCCCACGGCCACTCTCATCAAATGGAGACGAGACCATCCTGATAGGTACAAGATTCGCCTATCGGATCATTGTGATATACAAGAGCACAGGGCACCCCGTACCAGTGGGATCCGGACCAGGAAAGACTGGATGATTGAATGCACCATGTACATCTCATCCCGACAAGAGGGTACTCGACCACTTAGAAGCTTTGATGCCAACGAATTCCATCGGATGCAATGGGATCACGATTCATTCAAGAGTGGTCGATTTGTAGGCGAAAAGTCGATTGATTTAGGAGAACTGTCGCGAAACAGCAGCCAACCGGCCGAGGCGACACCCGAAGCCGAGAACACGACGCCTCAATGCCGTCGAAAGAAGAAGCTGAAACGGTTCAGTATTTCTTTCTCGTTGACAGACAGGTTTCGCGAGTTGCGAGACAAGGACAATGAAAAACCGCCAAAAGAACAGGACGACAACACCGTCAGTGGTACGGATTTGCAATACGAAAGTGATGAGGCAAGATCACCCCCCTTGGCTGATAATTGGGTGATACCCAATGCCAACTTTGCAAGAAAATTTGGCCTTTACACAGAGAGCCCAATATCTCCAATGATAAAGGAGAACCATGCCGCCGACGACAACGCAATCTACAGCTGCATAACCTCCAATCCACAAGAGACCGGAGGAAGTGACAGCTTCCAGGGGCCATTCACTCCTCAACTGTGGTTTGATAGTGGACTGGACTACATTTGAAGGACTTAGACTCAAAAGCAGTGACAACTGTTCCCTGTAGATATAGAGGGCTTTTACCATTACATGTATTTTGGACGATTTGAGATGCATTGAAGCGCAAATCGACTGCATTCAGGTGAGCACGATGAGTTCTGGTAGATGGTTCATCGGCTGTTATGGATTCTACATCAAGACACAATACTGGCCTTCTATTCTGTTACTCATATTGAGCCAAGCACTAGTATTAGCCCAAAATTTCTTGCCAGCTGTTGCCAGTTACTGTCACTTGTTGACAGGCAGCTTATAACCCATAATGCCATAGCAACCAAAATGATAGATGGAACTTTCTTCAGGCTTCAAAGAACCGTGACCTGGATCTGTTTTGGTTTCAGATTCTTCTCCCGTCACAATCAATGTGAGCTATTGTCTGCACAAATATACCTGCAAGGACCTGAACACGGATAATATTCTCATAACGTTTGCAGCGCCACCATCACTCGGATTCTTACATGACCCAGAAATACGAGTTTGAAAGACTTCTACAAGTGTGTGTTCGCCAAAACCAATGCAGAATAGCAGTCCTACCCCTGACAAGGGACGCCATTCCGACCCGAGTTCCAGCAGATCAAATCCCCTGAAGGGCAACTTTGTTTCCGTTTCACCAACTTCTAGAGCTCAGTCCCTGTCTCCACGAAAGCGACTCAACCGACAGCCACTTCATATACGTATGAACTTGACCGAGAAACAGGTTGACAAAATCACAAACGCGTAAGACTTTCACCTTGGCTCAAGTTTCATCCTAACCATGTAGCAGATTCAGCTCTCAGCAGGTTCAAGTGGCAGAGGGTTCCAGCAGGAAGAGGACAGAGATGAGTACACCAAAAACAACGCCTCGCAAGAACAGATCGTCACTGCTCCAACATGAAACTCCTCGTAGCCAACGGCTGAATGAAGATAACTCCGGAGGCCAACCCAGCTTCTCGGAACCTGTGCCACGATCACAAAGAAGTTCGACGAATGAACTGTCCAACTCGGCATTGGCTGAGCGTCGCCAAAAAATTCCCCCACCCCGTCTTCGACTCAGTCATGGTCAACATCACCGGCACAGGCACCAGGGGACTAGCGTGGACGCAACTACCGACTTGGTCTCGCCTCTTAGCCAGGATCACTACGAAGACTATCATTTTAGCGATAGTGAATGCTCTTCCTTTTACTCGTCTGATGTCAACTACAGCGCTCGCCCCGAACCTCTTGGTCTTGGGGGCCATGGCCATATTCGAACACGCTCAAAGGCAAGCAATACTATTGTTGAACATCAACAAGATGTGTACCAAGCTCAGGAGTTCTACACTACACGAGAGCTGGAGAAGAGCCCAGAGAGACAGGCTCAGACTCTTGCACATCAGCCGAGGCGCTCCAAGAGCACTGGTGAAGGCCTCAGACAGCCGCAAACCGCTGCGCTGCAGCCACCGTCAATGCCGCAGCCCAACGTTCCTGCAACACCTGTTTTCTCTCCCCTACAGTTCTACTTCAGAGGATCTGATTCCCCCGTTGCCAAGAAGGGCGAGAAGGTCATGATTGGGGACAACGGATGGCTGGAGCGGACTGACGGAGGTGATGAACGCGCCAAGAGAACACCCCAGAAGAGAATTGGTCTACTTGACGGCATCAAGAAGATTGCCAAAGACATGGTTGGCAACTAACGATTCTCTCGCTTCTGCTCATGCTGACTGGTATCTAGGCAGATTTGCACCACAACAGTCGACGCACTACGACACCCCCCAAGAAGTACACTTCGTCGCATGTTACGATCTCTCTTAACGCCAGAGAACAAAGCCTCCTGTTTTGTGAGCTCGAGTTTCATTTGAGCACAGCGCTGAATGACTACATCACGATCCAGCTGGACAAGGGCCGTTTGGTCCCAGACAAATTCAAGAAAGTGGCCGACATTTGGCAGCAAAAGGGTCGTCCCAAAGTCGTCGGCTTTCGCTTTGATCTTGAGGCCCAGATTGAGCTGGTGAACTTACATATCGAAGATTTCCGCTTCTACGGGCGGCGTCAGGCCGACCCCGTCGAGATTGCTGGGCTCTTGCATGCCATGAAAGTCAACGCGCGGTCGATCAGCGTCCGGACTTTTTGTCAACCAGATTCCGTAATTGCCAAACAGCTGGTAGATTCGCAGTCTTTGTTCAAGATGATTGGCGTTCCCGAAGCAACAAACATGGCGCTGGCAGAAGTAGCCCAGTTTTTCAAGGTGATTGTGGACAGGGAGAAGATGCAGCGCGAGCAAGACAGCCATCGTGCCACAGTGATGTACAACCGAAATTGATGGGGGGTGAAATTGGGAACCACGGTTTGAATGGTTTGTATTACTTGTTTTGTGAGAGTACTGGAACTAGAAGGACATTCCACGATGCGTATAGTCTGAAGTGATGATGAGTTTAGTGGCTTTTAGGGATTGGAATTTCTGAAAGGGGTTTGCGAAGGCTGGATGTTAAAGATGATATCGGATGGGACATGTGTTTTGTAGGATGTCGAGGAATTGTTGGTAATGTGTAAGAGTATTAAGATGTGATTCAAGACGGAATAGAAGGATGACGGATGAGTACGGACCAACTAGAGTTACCAACATCACTCTTTGGTAAGGTGTCGACTACTAATAGTCACATTTATTAAAGGAACTCTTATCATTGATCGTTTTCATCATTTTCTCATAAAACACGCTTGAGTAAACAAAGCTTTCTATATACAACGAATAAACAATCCTGTCTCGTGTAAGGTAAAAGTTAACCAAACAAGGCGCAGATAAAGGAACCAATACGAGCAGAACAGAACAACCCTAAACATGAACAGTCGTAACGTAGTCGTGAGGATTCGTAACAGGTAGGCCTGGTTGGGAGTACCCAAGATTTAGACATCAGTATAATGACAAGACACTACTGACGATAACGGTAGTTTTCTTCGCTTCTGCGACGGGCTGGTCTTCGGTCATCGTAACGTGGTTCATCATAGACAAAGTCGTAATCATCCTCGTCTTCATTCCTTGGTGGCAGAATTCTCCTTTCACCACGGTCACGGATAGGCTCGTTGTCGAAATCTCGCGACCTCCTCTGCTCGTATCGCGGCATCTCCTCCTCGCGAACGTTTCGTCTCTCGTGCTCCCACTCCTGCTGGCGGCGACGATCCCTCTCGCGGGAATCTTCAACGCGGTTGGCGATGGCGTTGGCGCCGAGACCGCCAGCTACAGCACCGAGAATGGTGGATATCATGCGGGTGCGATCGTTGTCCGAGTCATCATAGCCACGGGTCTTGTGCTTACGACGTGTAGCTGCCTCTGTAGCTTCGCGAGCTACAAGACCACCGACAACGGCGCCGAGAAGACCTGCGCCGATGCCGGTGGTTGAGTTCGTGAAGTTCTCGTCAACGACACCACGCGCTCGAGATAGGGTACTTGGGGAACGTTTGCGGGAGCGACTTCTGCTTCCTCTACGACGATATTCGTCATCGTCAGACGAAGCAAAGGACGAGGCGCGCGAACGGCCCCTGCGGACCATGGTGGTTCCCTGAGGAGGCACAGACCGAGGACGAGCTTGAGAAGGGGGAGGTTCAAGAGTCATGCGTTCACGAGGGGGAGAGCCGGCGTAGGGGTCGTCAAGGCGGGATGTAGAAGCGTAGGGAGGAGCGCCAGGTGGAGGAGGGGCATTGTTTGCGCCGCCGGAGTAGTTATCTGGGGAGGGATCACGATCGCGGTCGCGATCGTTGGATCGGGGCCGACGACGGGCAGAATATTCTTCGTATTCGTAGTAGTTTGACATGACAGAGGTTGTGTGTTTGTGAGATGTTTTGGTTGTCGAAGGAAGAGGTGGGAAGTGGTGAGGTGAAGTAATGCAAAATGAGGAGGGATGGTGGGGTGACGGCAAGGTCGGATTACTGCGTAATGTAGGGTGTGATGGAAGGTTATGGTTACCAAGGTAGGGTTACCTGGGGTATCGGTAAAAGCCTTTGAGGCTGCTGGAGGAATAGTGTGTTCGAGGGTGAGGGGATCTCGAGTAATAGACAAGTATTGTAATATTGTTCATGAACAAGTTGAAGGAAACAAAGACAGCCAAGATGATGAGTTGATCTGGGGGCGGGCCTATGATCTGCCAGGGTCTAGAGTGATTGATTAATTGTCCCGTTGAACAGATAGACAGGGATCAAGGAGATGTGCGGATTTTTATATCTTTATCATATACGGTTCTTGTGGGCTGACTGTTGGGCTTTCTTTCATGTTTTCCCCAAGGCGACAGATTTGAATTTAGTAGTTTGCAACTAATGTTAGTTCCTGTGCCTACTCTGCCTCTTTCTATCATGTGCGAACGGGTGGGCTTGAAAAAGCGATATGAAATTAGAGCTACCTAAATTAGTGTGCGGTGCTGGCACTGGTGAAGCGGAGATTTCCAATGGCGGGGGAAAACGGGGGGTGATGTCATGGCTTGTGTGTGAGGGAAGGGCTGGGTGATTCCAGAAGATGAGAAGATGCGACTTGAATGACTTCAGCTGTGTTGAAAAACCTCCTTTCAAAGGTCACGGGGTTCGTACATTGCATGGTTATGGTGCTTTACATGTTTGCAAGGATCGAGGGGGCTCAAGGAGCCGGTATCTTGTGACTTTTCTTACAGAGGCTTACGACAACTGGGATGGCATTGCAAGGGTGATTGAATCCAACATCTCGGAATAGGTCGATATTGTAATTTCCATTCAACATGGGATATGGGCAATTCAAGCTTCTGGGACCGTTTGAAAAACCAAAAGTCTCCCCATCAGGTCAACAGCTGTAAAGCAAAGCTATGTGAGTTGAAGAACGTTAAGCTGCCTTACACATGCCAAGCTCATCCTGTTCGGGTACTCGCCCCGGGATCACCAGTAATGCACATTCAACGACCTCTATCAGCCATCATTGTTTTCTCTTTATTCCCAAGTTTGCATTTCCCACCCTTTGTATTGTCTCATTGTGCATCAACGATCACATCAGCCACTACTCATCTCTACCACTCCTAATCGCTAATGCATGTATCCATATGCATATGCATATACATATACATATCCACGGAGTAATCATACCCCGAGCATTTATCATTACTACCTTGAATATCTGCATTTGCTACTACCATATTAGGTAGCTTCCTGGAAAAGTATTGTATATTGAGGTAAAAAGAAAAACACCATGGTGTCACTCTCCACCCTGGACATAACCACCTTGTCTATATATTCCCCTCTAGCCTTTCACCATCTATACAGGAAACTGATTTCCATTTTAGTTGACATATACTTTCGATATTTGTATACCCTTAGCTGCAATTTAACCATAATCATGTCATACTCTCAAGAGTCAAACAAGACAAACCAAGAACTCGGCAAGCGATTTGAAGACGATGTCGATGAGTCCGAAGCTTTATTAGACCAGGTTGAAGCTCGAGGTGACAGTCTCGATCTGGAATTGGAGAACATGATTGTAGATGACAGCCTCACAAATCTATCTAACGCGCCAGAACTACAACGATGGAACTCACCCCCGATCAACAAGTATCGATATCTCGTCACAAACTTTTCAATGTTCATCCTGGGTATGCATGATGGCTGCATAGGTGTGGGTTTTACATCCTCCAGTCTGTTCGCACGAGATTACTAACGTTTTCTTGAACTAGGCACTCATCCCATACGTGAGTACAGCACAAACCACAATGATATTCCCCCATCTGCTAACGATTGACAATCAGATACAGACTTATTATGATGTCAACTACACCACAGTCGCTACCCTCTTCGCCATTCCCGTCCTGGGCTATCTCGTTGCTGCCCTCGCAAACAACTGGCTTCACCATGCTTTCGGTCAACGAGGAATCGCATTTCTTGGCCCTGCTCTTCGCCTTATAGGCTACATCCCCACATGCCTTCACCCTCCCTTCTTCTTCTTACCTTTTGTTCTCATGATTGTTAATTTGGGCAACGGTGTGATAGATAGCGCCTACAATGCCTGGGTGGGCAATATGCACCGCTCCAACGAACTCCTTGGTTTCCTTCACGGCTCCTATGGTCTCGGCGCTACAATCAGCCCCGTCATCTCCACTGCCATGGTTGCTCAAGCAGGTCTGCCATGGTATACCTACTTTTACCTCCTAGGGGCTGTCGTCGTCATTGAACTCGTTGTTGGTGTGACGGCTTTCTGGGATGCCACGAGCGCAGAGCATAAAAGACAAGTCCGTGCAAACCAGGGAGAGAATCAAGCGTCGATTCGAACTGCTCTCAAGAAACCCATCACTTGGCTTGTATGCATCTTTCTCCTGGGATATATCGGAGCCGAGATCAGTCTGGGAGGATGGATCACGACTTTTATGCTGCGAGTTCGGCATGCAACCCCTTTTCTAGCTGGCATCACCGTGACCCTCTTCTGGCTAGGTATCACTCTCGGCCGTGTCGTGCTGGGATTCATTACTGAGAGGACTGGTGAGAAACTGGCCATCACCATCTACCTTGGGTTGTCTGTGGTCTTCCAGATCTTGTACTGGGTCATACCCAACTTCATCGCATCTGCTGTCTTTGTCTCTCTTCTCGGTTTTTTTCTGGGTCCCCTATTCCCAGGTGCCATTGTCGCTACGACAAAGCTGTTGCCTGTCAATTGTCACATTAGTGCCATAGGTTTTGCTGCCTCATTTGGAGGCGGCGGCGCTGCTTTGATCCCGTTTGCTGTTGGTTCAATCGCCCAAAGCAAGGGTGTTGAGGTTCTTCAACCTATCGTCTTGGCCGTTTTGATCTTCACCTGGCTTGTCTGGCTCATGCTACCTGGGGGATTCACTAAGGGCGGGCTTGAAAAGGCTAGGGAGGAGGATGAGCAGCCGGGCGAGGATATTCAGCACGCTTGGAGATGGGTCAAGGGGAAGTTGAGCAACTGATGTCTAATCTATGGCGAAGTGGTTACGAATTATCTAGACAACTCGGTGTCGATGCCGAGTTCACAGGAGAATCCCCGAGTATATCAACAAGTCTTCATGCATCAGTCTTCGTATATACTAGTGGATCTGGTTCAAAGTTGACTAACAGGCTAAGTCCGCTTGAGTAAACTTCTTGAATCATCACCACTCAGGGCTCAAGACGGTTTTTAGGACACTGTACTCGAACAAGCTCGACTTGGCGTACCCTGAGACCTGTATGCACTTTGATTCAGAGATCCCGATGTCTAGTTCCGGTGTACTAGTCAGTGGATTCTCGACTGGTACTACGGCGAGGCGGATGGTAAACAGTTTGTGAGCTGCTTGATATATCGTCATGCAAAAGGATCACCATCCTGGAGTCTACTTGGGAGGAAATATTATGAGGGTTGTTCTCGGTCACTGTCGTGAAGCTGCAACAGCGCAAGAGACAAATCAGTCAAGACTATGCGTTTCTCACTTCTGTGGCATGACCTTAACGGCAATAAATCTCATCTAAAGCCAGAAAATCCGCCATACGACGCTGACATGTTGCTTAATGGTTTCTGTCTGGGACAAGATAGGACGGCATGTTGGTTGCTCCATTGTGAACAAAATTTGCCGCCGTATCTCTTCTGTCCTCATTTATCTCTCATCTCGCGAACGACACTTGTAAAATCATGAAACTCGAGTTTGAGATCGAGGATTTCCCTCTTGAGCTCCATGTTTTCCCGTTTCCTCATCTCGTTCTCCTTCTTCAATGCCGCGTAGTCTTTTTTCAATTCCGTACAGTGCTTCTTCACCTCGTCGAATTTGTCGTCGTATTCGTTGTTGGTGTTGGCTGACTGACTGGTGTCCTCAACTGGTATAGGCTCCTCAAGCACTGTCGGATGTCGAGTGAGATTGGCTGACTGTCCATGGTCGTTGTCTTCTTCCATATGGTTGAGACGTCTGACACATGTTGTAATTGGTGCTGTTTCAAGTGTTGATACATCTAGATTGAGCATTTGCTGTCTCTCATCCTGTTGCTCGTGATCTTGCTGTACTTCCTTGTCCGTTGGTATAGCGGCGGACTGGCCCAATATGACTACTAGTCTTTCAACTTTCGGCTCATCATCCAATTGGTTTGCGTCTGCTGCCTCATCAATAGCTTGGATCTCAGTGTTGTTGATCTCGCTGCTTGTTCGAACTCTCTTGGCGGGGATTGAAACGCGTGATATCGAACCCTTCAACGTTGTCTTGCGCTTGACACTTCTTTTATGTCTTCTTCGTGATGCTTCTGCAATATCTGGGCTAAGTTTATGAAACGTCCTGAGTTTAGAAAGAATGTTGATCGATGTTGGACCGTATTCATTCGGTTCCCATATGGCGAGATCAGACTTTGGGAATGCGTTCTGGAACTTGATCGTGCATGCTCTTGACAGCACAGTCTGAATTCCAAATATGACTTTTAGAAAAGTCCAGCCAGTCCAAGTCAAATTCTTATCTTTACTCAACGGGTGCGTACCTGGAGTTTGATTGGACCACGTCAAGTGTAGATTACCGGCGCAAGTGAGCCATTGTGCGGAATCCTTCATGATGGACTGGTCATATGCCCAGGCCTTCCAATGAGTTACAAGTTCACGGTACCATTCTCGCTCCTGGGCGAGAGTTGATGTCACGCGATCACGGTCTTCCGGAGGCTTAAAGTCGGGGTAGAGGCCTTGATCGAAGTCAATCCATAAGTCTGGCATATGGGAAATGTTTCGCAGATATTCGTCTCTCTCCTGTGCAATGCGTACGCGAGCCCTTAGTCGCTCTGTCAGCTTACTTAGGCTGATTGTGTTCGCATCGCCATCGAAGTACTCGTCATACAGGGATGGGTTGTGATCCGTCAACCCTGAGCGCTTCCACTCCTTCTCTCTGTCATGCAATAATTGAAGGTTTTGAATGCATGTATTCATCTCCTCACGTCGGTCAATCATAGCCTTGTCCAATTCATTATGAGTGCTTGCGCGAAGTTCCTTGACCAAATTATGTACTCTTCGGAGGGAGATTGGGTTAGGGGTCGGCAATTGAGCCGCGAAAGGGTCACTCATGGTGCTCTGCTGTCGGCGGTGGTTTCTGAATGGAGATGCATCTGGTTGTAGAGACTTTGTCAAATTCTTGGATGGTACTGCTCCAAATATCTTGTGTTGACAAGAAACGGAAGGTTGAGATGAAATGATGTTGAGTTGTTTACATATCAGCATGCTTGTTTATTGTCAGCGATTCATGGTCTTTTACGCTAGACTGACCAAGGGCTTTTGGTAGCCCGACAACACAAAGAAGAAGAAAGCTTTCCTCATTTGGATTCACCAAGAGGGCACGTGGCTGTAGCATAGAAGCCTGTTGTCTTAACGAATCGGCATGCATTCGGCATTGTTCAACACCATTGATGTCGGGTACCTAGCGGATACACTGATGTGCGGATAACCCCCTTTATATCAGGCAAGGTAAAACGTGACCACCTAGATGAGTACCGATGGAAATGTACTGCTTGAAATTACGACATTACTTATTATCGTGCATCGTCTAACCTTCAACTACATTGCATTTACCATTGCCATGCAGGTCCGTTCTCCTCCTGGTATCCCACAAGCACAACTTCCTTCTTCTCTGGTAATGGTATGACTCTTGACTTTCCCTGTTGATCGACAAAGTTCAGGTTGTTGGCGGGTTTATTGACAACCGTAGATGGCGGAGGGGGCACCCAGTTGGGATCTTCAAAGAGGACCCTCATGACCTTGATGTCAGAGTGAACCAGCTGTGCCATCTGAGGTACGATGAGAAGGTGCTGCCACTCAGGGCCAAGATACTGGCAGAGGTCTCGTAGAGAGCGCTGGCCAACGCCGACTAGCCACCAGACGTAATGTGTGAGCTTGAGGAAGACAGAGTAATATGCTAGGATGACGAGGGCTCGCGGCCTGCGCAAGCGAGCGAGGTGGACGAAGCGCCGGGGGAGAAAGGTGAACCAGGTGGTGATGCGGAGGACCATGATGGCATTGAGACCATCCTTGAGATTGGCGTACAGAGAACCCAAATATTTGAGAGTTTCATAGTATGTCTGAACATCTTCATAGTCTGGGTCATCGGCAGGAATGGTCGAAACCATGACAAGAAGGTTATTTGGTATTGAGGAAGCGGCCTTGTCAAGATCCATCTCAGGACGTTTGAACAGCACGTAAAGTCCTGACTCAAAGAGCCTCTCCAGACCCATGAGGTCGATGATAAGGCCAATGCCACGCCATACAGTGAGCCAGTCGATTATGTAGAGAAATTTGCTGTCGTCGCCGCGGAAGTTCTGGGACGACAAAGCTGTGAGAAGGAGAGAGTTTGCTATCAAAGCAGGAAACGTTTCGGGTCGGGCCTCTTCGACGGCGCGGCGATAGCCCTCGTAGGAACGTGCGCGATAGATGAGGGCACGAGAGACGTCACATGTCTGTCCAAGGCTTTGAATGTGCATGCTGGTGAGAGCAAGGAGCGAATCCATGAGGAAAGGAGTCTCGAAAGCGACTTGAAGCATTCGAACCCTGAGAGCACTGACGGCCGAACTATTGGGGATTGCGCCATCGACTGTGAATGAGGATGCGGTAGCTGAGGTGTAGTACCAGAGCAGCTTCATTTCGAACTCGTCGACGTGGGCAGGGCGGAAGAGAGGCTGGGCCAAGGGAATAGGGGAATAGTCAATGCCATGGTATGGTGAGGAAGCTGGCAAATCTAGACTAGTATCCCAAGAGACGGTGGCCGACCCAGCCAAAGGTTGATATACTTCAAGTTGATCAGAGAACTCGACATCAGACTGCTCGTTGTTGTTGGATTGGGAGGAGGACGATGAGGAGGCGGGCGAATGAGGTGAAAATGGGAGAGTGAAGTCCTCGTTGTTGGTAATGGATTGAATCGAAGGGACTGAATTTGCTCCTGTGATAGGTACGTCTAGGAGAGATAGATCCGTGACTGATAAGCCTGAAAGCGACGGGTCTAGTACTGAAAACCCTGAGATTGGTGATAGCAGTGTTGCTGACGCTGAAGGGGAAGTTGAGAAAGAGGAAGAAGATGTTGGTATAGTGGCTGGTGCCGGTGCCGGTGCCGGTGCCGGTACTAGGATTGGTACCACTGGTGAAACTGACGCTGGCGGTGCTACTGGTGCCTGCGACAATGAACGTGACTTTGGCTGTGCCGTTGATGGGGTTGTATCTGATGTTGATGCCGAAGATGTAGCAGGTGGGTTTAGATAGACACATTCATCCTTCCGGAGCCTGCAATTGCGGCAGATGGGTCGGGCTTCGTCACACTTGACCTTACGGGTCTTGCAGGTACGGCAGCCAGCACGAGACTTCTTGTGAGGGCGTTTTGCGTGGTAAGGCTTTGGTGGTTGATGAGATTGCTGTTCTGATTCAGACGAAGGTTGAGGTAACATTTGGGGAGGGATGTCTTGAGGGAGTGCTGAGGTAGCGATGGAATCTGGAATGGGCGACGGCTCCATGGTTGAGTAATTTTATAGCATGGAATGAAGATGCGACGGTGATGGTGGTAGTGATGGTGGTGATGTTTGGTGTAAGTTGTGAATCTAGTCACCGCTTACACGTATGCCTGATACCTAAGAGCTGGCACCGATAGTCGAGTGCTGAATTAGGTAGCTAAGGTAGGTGGGTGATATGTCGAGATAAAATAAACCAACATGAAAGATGTAACATGAGCTTGCTTTTCTCATGAGGCTTTGTCTTTGCGAGGCACTAAATAAGCAGTAACTTATGCCCAACGAGCTTAAACAAGCGGATTAGGGAAAACACAGGGTAAACCAGCTATTGCGGAAGCTTGAGATGGAGGACCAGGCTGTTTCGCATGTGCATGATTACCTCCTAGGCAATTTAAAGTGGTGGTTGTGTTGTACAGTAGATGGATTGACAGGAGGAAGTTGAATCAAGAGTCTATGACGGCGCTTGACAAGTGTCGGTGGCCTATCAGGCTGCTTCGGGACCGGAGACAGGGTAAGTAAGCACTGGGCGTCGGCAATCGATGTATCAGTATCCAGGGATTTAATATAATGTGTTGGGGTTGACAGGGATTGTATATACAGTAGTAGATGTGAACCTAGACTACTGAAGTATTCCGGGACGAACAGAGTAAATAATAAAGGATGATGATGAAGTTAATTAATCGATAACTGTGTTCTTGGAATCATCTCGAAAGTGGCCTCTCATCTCATGGACGCGCACAGCCTCATTGGACTGGGTTGGACAAGGATGTCCAGACTTACGCGTTAGATGATAGCTAAGCATATCTTAGTACGCACCAAGTGAATGATTGATGCTCGTTTGACAGCCAATAACTGGAGTAGGAGATATGCACGCCAACTTACACGTACCAAACTTGATGGATCCATGCTGCTACCTACCTACCTACTAACACAGGTAACGTTAATTGATTATCTGATGGAATAAGATTGCTGGATGTTCATGATACCAATGATCACAATAATGAATACTATCCGTTTTTCTACCATCTTGCTTCAAAAGTTATCCCCGAATCATCCATCCTCATAACCAACCTCGGCCGAAATTGATAACGTAATCCAGAGCTATTGCCTTCTACGGGATCAACATGCTCAAGAGTAAACCGTTTTCTTCTCCACAGGGACCTCTACACAGATCGACTCGAACCAATAACTTAGCCACATGGAAATCTTCTAGGCGCGGCTTAATTTCAGCCTTGTCATCCATCAGTGACATTTTTTCTTCCTCTAATTTTGTACTTTTCTTCCCCAACCATAAGCCCTCTTCAACCTTTCCCATCTTACTCAAACCGGCAACTTGGCCTCAACCTACACGCATCACTCCGCCCGTATGCACTCATCAGGGCTTCGCGCCCTTCTTCATCCTGCCGTTGTAGCCTCAAGAACACAACGACCCCGATTTGTTGCTGTTGCATCTCGACCCCTCCACACATCACCAACCCTTTCCAACAGCAGCGGCAGCAGTACTGGAAATAATACCAATGGAGACAAACCTACCGAAGAACCAAATTCAATAGAGGACGAGAACGAGCAGACTCAACCACAGAATGGCACCGACTCATCTGCCAGTCGTTCCAGACTCAGGTCCTCAACTTCTCTGAGGAGTCGAATCGCACGCAAGAATGCCGCCCCCGCTCTACCACCTGTCAAGCTCCCCGATACCTTTCTTCAAGACAATGTAAACATATACGATACATGGCGCAGGCCTCAATTGCCTGTTGCCCTCGCTCAAGATGCGACCGTCCCCAAGACATCAACAATCTTTGTTGATCCGCGATCAGCCGACAAAAACCCTCGAGCAACAGAGACAAATCGAGCCCTCGAGAGATACTTTGACCATTCCCTCGAGATTCTGGACGAAATGACCGAGAGTTGTGCCAACGAGATTTATAATCTTGACCTCAACAAATGTGAAGTGGATGAACTTGTCGATCGACTCGCCAATCTTGCCCGCCTATACGACAAGCTTGTCGACTCAGCCTGGCACTTGGCCGACGCCCTATATCCTGCCCGTAATGCCGAGTACACATACACATCTCGTCCGTTCTGGTGGTGGAACTATTACAAGGACTTTGATCGTCACGCCCACGTGTTCCGTGACCAGTTCCTGAACCTCGAAACAGCCATTGGTGTCACCTTGAACCACGACTGGAGACTCGATCATTCTCTATCACAAGTCATTGCCGACCTGCCCGTCGCTACTTTCGCCTCTATCAGAACTGCGCTTCGCCGCGAACTTGCCACACCGCCCCCTCCCAATGCCGAATCCAAGACTCTAAAACGCCAGATTACCATACTATCCATGTCTGGCTATAGCGGACAGGCCATATCGGAGTCCGTCGCGCAACACGTGGCTTTCTTGAGCGGTGCAGATCTTATCCGACTAGATGCCCAGGATTTATCTCTGCTGGTCGGAGACTACCTCGGCCAGGATTGGGCCTACTCGCGTGGCTCCCTCTCAACTATGGGTTTCCGCGCTGCCGAGTTAAACGGAAAGCTTGAAAACGATCTGGATGTTGCTGCAAGACCTGAAGAGGACGACAACGATGCGGAGACGGGTGTGATCAATATTCGCACTGCTTCAGGGTCGTTGGAGGACGAACTTCACAAGATCAAACAGGGCGGTTATGACCCCTTTGGCAAGTGGGAGAACCTCAAGATTGACAAGGTGTTGGACCAGATCATCCAGGCTGCTGAGCTTAAACAAGGCTCACCGCGTGATACGCCCCTGATCATTCACATTCATGACTACGTGGAGATGAGTATGACTCTTGAAGGTTCCATGCTCCTAGCAAGGTTAAGAAGCTTGGTGGATTCCGCCTGGCAGCAAGGGTCCAAGATTGCCATCCTCGGCACTTCATCCAGTGAGCAGCCATCAGAGGAGTATCAGAATATGGTTCGAAATCTATCATCAACGGACTTTGTTGTCTCTCGTCATATCGACCCTCAACGTACCACAGGACAACCTAAGTCACCAGGTGTCCAAACCCAGACCTCGGACAATGTCTTCCCATTGCAAGATGTAGACCTTTTTGTCGAGAACGTTCGAAACATCAACCGTATGCTTAAGACGCTGGGATCCGAACGCCAACTCGATTTATCCGATAACTACATGGAGGACCTGATGCTTTCTACAGACGGACAAGCCCGGATTCTCCAAAAGTCTATTTTGCCTCTACCTGAGGTTTACAACATCGCGTCCACCGCCAAACGTCACGGAGAAGAAGCCGGCACCGCGACTGTGCCCCATGGTGTGTGGGAGAGGCTTATCATGGGCCCTAGAACACAGAAGCCCGGGCAGAGATTTCTCGACGAGCCAGAACAAGGGGATAAACCAGGAGATGAGGAAGGCCATAAGGAGGCTGAGAACATACAAGCGAATGGTCGGGCATTAATGAAGCTGAACGAGTATGAGAAGAGAATCTCATCTGGCAAAATCAACCGAGAAAACCTAAGGACAACGTTCGACGACGTCCATGTTCCCGCCGAAACCATCTCTGCCCTCAAATTGCTAACGTCCCTTGCCCTTGTTCGTCCTGATGCCTTCTCCTACGGTGTCCTTGCTCAGGACAAGATCCCTGGCTGTCTCCTTTATGGACCTCCCGGCACAGGTAAAACTCTCCTTGCAAAGGCCGTCGCAAAGGAGAGCGGTGCCAACATGTTGGAGATCAGCGGTGCGACAATCAACGACAAATGGGTTGGCGAGAGTGAGAAACTCATCCACGCCGTCTTCACTCTTGCCAAGAAGATCTCCCCCTGCGTCGTCTTCATCGACGAGGCAGATTCCCTCCTCGCCAACCGTAGCATGCTCGGTGCACGCGCTTCCCATCGCTCACATATCAACCAATTCCTTAAAGAGTGGGACGGTCTTGAAGAAACAGAAGCTTTCATCATGGTCGCCACAAACCGCCCCTTTGATCTTGACGACGCCGTCCTCCGTCGTCTCCCCCGCCGTCTCCTCGTCGACCTTCCCCTCCAACCAGATCGTGCCGCTATTCTTAAAATCCTTCTCAAGGGCGAGGACCTAGACCCTTCCGTATCCCTCGACGACCTCGCAAAACGTACACCGTACTACTCAGGCTCCGATCTGAAAAACGCATGCGTCGCAGCTGCTATGGCAGCGGTCGAGGAAGAGAACGAAGCAGCGGCGAAACACACCGGCCCCGAACCTTACGAGTACCCCAAGAAGCGAATCCTGCGTCCGCACCACTTTGACAAGGCTCTTAGCCAGATCCCTGCTAGCATCAGTGAGGATATGCAGTCCCTCAAGCAGATTCGCAAGTTCGATGACGAGTATGGTGCGAAGAAGAAGGGCAAGAAAAAGACCATGGGATTTGGTATAGGTGTGGATAAGAAGTTAGCTGATGCGGAAGAAGTTCGAATTCGTCCGGGTGCGCCATGAAAAGGGTCGAGACTTGTTTCGCTCTGAGTGGTACTTCTCAAGCTACGAAATCTTGTGTCTTAGTTGATGCTTTCTTTCTGTTCAAGGGAGTTTTATTCTGGTCATATAAACTGTCGATCTGGGATATGGTTTCATGACCACATAGAATGAATGATTCTATGTATTTTTTGCATTCTACATTGAAGGGTTTGGGAACAGAAATGTATTATATTGCAGACATTCTTGTGCATATAAATGGAATAGAATACAGGATTATGGGGAATCGATGAACAGATAATGCTACACGTACTTCTGAGAATGGTATCAATTTATATGGCTGACATGAATGATTAGCAGCCATCTCTTGCTCGACTACTCTTCTGTAGATATCTTGATATTCTCCGCAGCCAGAGCCCTCGAATAATCCGCCTCTGCCTTCTTGAGGGCATCCAGCGTAGGTTGCATGAGAGCCATGACAGCCGCTCGACCACCACCCACGTTCTCCGACTTCCATCTAATCTTCTTTCCTGTCCGCTCAAAGTGATCACGAATCTCCTTCTTCCGAGCGCGAATGATTTCCTCACGCTCCTTGTCGGCATCGTCTGCAACAGCGTTAATACGTTCAACGGAACGTTTAAGGGATTCGGCGAGGTATTGCAGTTCGGCAGCGCGGTCTGGGTCACCAGAGAGGAAGGCGTTCCAGAACTGGTGGAGGAACTCAACGGTGGTGGCATGAGTGAGACTGCACTTGCGAGCGGTCTCGGCGGTGAGACCCATCGGTGTAATTGCATCGGATTCGTGCTGATATTTTTGAGCACGTTGCTGACGAACGCCCTTCATGACGTCTCTGTCGGCAGCATTAAGAGCAGATCGCGAACCAACATGCGGTCTCTTCGGGGTCTCGTCGTCACTCTCACTCTCATCATTAAAGCCAATGCCTGCATGCAGATCAATTCCACCAGCACCGTCATCCTCCAGTGTTTCCAGATCACCCTGGATCTCGAAGAGGACATCGGCAGGGACTTGTTTCTCAAAGAGGCGAGCATTCGAAGAAGGAGCATTCTCGTGCTTCGAGAAGAACTTGTTTTGCTCCTTGACATTCAGCATTATGCGATGCTCTTTTGCGTCACCTCTGAGATCGCGAAGAGCAAGCTGGCCATATGTATCGTAGGTACCGTTACCATCCTCGGCATGCAGATCTGAGGGTGCAACGTTGGCCATGATCTTCTCGCTCAGACTGTTGAGAGTCTGAACGATTGGGATATTGGCTCTAGGTCTCATCTCAATATCTTTTGCGTTGCCACTCTTGAAACCACCCTGATTTTCCTCGTTGGCCTCAAGGTCAATGATATGAGGTACCTGCTGTGCCATGATTTTGCTTTGGAAACTTTGCGTGTTTTCGCTAGGGTCATATTTGTCGAACAATGGGTCGGTGCTGTCATTATCAGCTACGCGCTCACCTCGCAGCTTCTTGGATAGCCGGCTTAGGAAGAAACGAGACCAGAACTGAGCCTCGGACAGTTTTGGAACGTTTTCGTTATAAATCCGCTTGATGAGGGGATGCTGGGCAAATATCATCTGGACTTGCTCGACACTGATATTGAGTTTAAGTTCACCGTCAACTGTGCGCGGCTTCACGGTGGATAGCACGTTGTATGCGCCCCTCTTTTGGTTTATCTCAATAGCATGAGCTCGGAGGAGGTTTGTACGGGTAGACCAGAACTGTGAGTTAAAAGCGGCACCCGAGATGGTATCGGGTTTGGTCTGCATAGCTTCGACATAGGTTTGATGCAAGCTGGTATCCTTCCTCATGAGTGACTGCTGTAGCTCGATATCGGTCTTGAGATGAGCATCGTCGAACCAGCGTAACGTTGATGGCTGTGAGTTGGCAGCACTGGCAAATGCCATGGATGATGAAGTGCCACCTCCTGCTCCGTTGGCATTTGGAGTGGACGAACCAGTACCGGGAGCAGCAGGTTTGGGTACATTGGGGTCATTGCTGCGAGCATCAGCAAGCAGTCTTGAGAGGAGGTCCTTGATAGCTTTGGCCTCTGCCTTGGCCTCTGAGGTGTTGAAATGGAAGAGATAGGTGACGGGCTCAGCTGCTTCTGGGGTCTTTTCGAAGATTTTGAGCATGGTCTTCGCTGAGGTATCTGGGGTTTGTTGAAGATCTGACAGTGTAAGCTAAAGGCATGAGGAAGCTAGGTAAATCTCTCGAATAAACTGACTGGTGATGTTTGCGACGGCCAGAGTGACAGAAGGAGGGCCGCCGGTGTTTGGTGTCCAAGTGACCATTTGGTGGTCACTTGTGAGGGTCAGGATGCCATCCTTCTTTTTGAAGAGGGTGCGACCGGCCGGGATGGCCATGCTGCGTCAAAAAGTCTCTCGTCAAGTTTGCGTTCAGGATTCAAACGCGTGTGAATTTACTACGTCGAGTTATGTTCGCGGTCAAGGCTGTTTGTTGTCTGTGTGTTTAGTTGAGGTACTCAATGAATGTATGACAGGATGTGTAGAGCTTGAGTTTCCGCAATCTGTCGAAGAAGCTAATTT
Organism: Fusarium dimerum; assembly: GCA_013623525.1. Lineage (NCBI taxonomy): Eukaryota > Fungi > Ascomycota > Sordariomycetes > Hypocreales > Nectriaceae > Fusarium > Fusarium dimerum. Next base: position 7,346 of record JABGLY010000278.1, on the reverse strand, counting down.
GTATGGAGATTAGGGGTTGGCTGGGGTATCTCTAAGTTAGTTGAAGCTTTGACAAAGAAAAAGAATTGATGGCATATGTCTTGTCTACGAGAGCATTCGTAACGGGTTGAAAATGATGTCGTCTAAGGTCGATATTGAACTAGCATTAGGCAGGCAGGCAGGCAGGTCGATAACGATAAGGAGCTTGAATTGAAAGTCGTAGCCTTGCTGCACCAAAGTCGAAGGTGAAGAGTGGGTCCATGCGCATGTTCCAGTGCTCCCAAGGCTGCATAAAGGCCATAAGTATAATATCTAACCTGATGGAGATTAATCTATTTGATCTTTGTGGTCTTCTGATTGAATTGACATTCAATGAGATAGGCACATAGTCTATGTACTGCACCACCAACAAGCTAGAATTCTTTGAGACGGCTGTGTTGGATGAATTGAACTGTGCCAATGTATTTTCAAGGCGGATCATTTATGTGGAGAATCTAACGTACTGTAGGAACAGGAACAACTGTCAATAGAGCCGCTCAAACCTGCAATTGTCTCCATCCTTTTTTACTGAGCATTAGGTAAGAGAAAATAATCTCAGGGCAGCCCATTTCTACCAGGCTGTGTTATAATTTTGGTCGTAGAAGTAGCTGTGTGTTTGTTTTACAGTCCAACAGGACCAAACTAAACAATACAAAGAACGGAAGTCGAGCTCATATTCTTCTCTTCTCGATCTGCTTCTTTTCCCAATCGCTGAATCTGTCATCATTTATCCGTTCATTCATTGGACAAAGATTCATCTACCGCTGTGGCTAGCCGGTCAAAATGTGGCTGAATCCGTTTGACCTCACCCCCAATCCTGATAAGTCTGTGGCGTCGGTAATTCACCCTTGTATCTACCCTTGTCAATAAAAAACTTGAGAAGCCCCATGATCTCCGCAGTCTTGACCGAGGCACACCGTGTGAGACTTTCATTTTCTTTTTTCTTGTTCTGTTTATCTGTTTTATTTCTTGGAATGTCTAAACAATTATGCATTGATAACCTGATCCATGCAGTGCTATATCATGCATTTACAATAACCTGATACACTTGATCATCAGTCAATATCTAAAACTGTTTCCAAACTTCAAAGAGAAACACTAAGGAACCAAGATCGCGGGGAAAGATATCCATGCCAAGCCATCTCGGTGTTCAAGAGCGACAAGCCGGGGGGATGAAGCGCAGTAGAGCCCCAACAGTACAGAGTATGTGCTTTCAATCAGACGCCCACGACACCTTCACGGTCGTACGGACGATGCACATTGTTCCAGGTAGAAAAAATCCATCTAGCCAAGGTCAGTGATCCTCGGTAACCAGTCACCGAGTCCCCCGAATGCCCCAATAATTACTCACATTTCCCCCAAATCCCCCAATAGAAGCTCCCATACTGGTCACAAGTGTCTCCAGCCGACCCCAGATAGTGCAAGTACGAGACTGTTTACGTTGGAGTACATACACACATGGCATCCATCACGAACCCCCCGGTATTCAATCGCCGGACGAGCTTACACCAGCGAGCCCTCTGACTGGTTGCTTCGGGCCGTGTGCCTTGTTCTTCCTCCACACTGGTTTTTCACGTCCGCTACAGCGCTCTCATTACGGAGTCTAGGGGGTCCTAACTGCCCAATTAGCGCCTGCTCCCTCACGGCCAGAACCGGGCTTGCCGGTATTCAGGCGTCATCATACTTTTTTTTTTTTCCCTCGCTGGTGCAGCTGGGCCAACAGGTACCATTGGAGGTGCTCTGGGAGTGTACTGCCCAGCAGATACCCCCAGAATCCTGGAACAAGGTACCTCGCAGAGGTACCTTCTGTGCCCGTGGAGACCTACTGCCCGACGGGAAGCACCCGTAAGATAGACGTCAAGGCTTTTTTTCTGGTCAACGGGGACGGGCCACGGTGCAGCACAGCAACAATATCTTGCAAATATCCTCCAACTCGTCTTCCACTCTTCCTCCTCCTTTTTTCCTACCTCATTCCTCCCATTTACACTCCCCTCCCCTTCCCCAGATCTCATCCCTGGGAAAACTGTTCGACATTGAATTGACTTACTCCGCCCTTCTTTCGTGTCGCAGATCTGAACTTGTACGGGGGATGCTTCCCATTCGTGTCTAGTTCTTCAATAACCTCTTTTTCTCCTATCCTCCTGCTCCTCAACTCAGTTTCACACCTAAATCATCATGTTGAGGAATTCGCTCTGTAGAGCTAGCTCTCAGCTGCTCCGCAGCGCCAGATGCTCAGCTGCTTCTTCGTCCGCTTCTATCTCGACTGTCTCGGCCCGCACCTCATCATGGAAGCTCGCTGCTTCTCGTCGTCCTCTGGCCGTTGCTACTGCCCGTCGCAGCTACGCGACCAGCGCCACCTCGTCCGCTCCCGATCCCAATGATAGCTTCCTCTCCGGAAGCACTGCTAGCTACATTGATGAGATGTACATGCAATGGAGACAAGACCCCGAGAGCGTCCACGTCTCGTGGCAGATCTACTTCAAGAACATGGAGAGCGGCGAGATGCCCATCTCCCAGGCTTTCCAGCCTCCTCCTAACCTGGTCCCCAACATGACCGGCGGTGTCCCTCGCCTGGCTGGTGGTTTGGCCATGGAGGATGGTTCTGATGTCACGAACCATCTCAAGGTCCAGCTTCTTGTCCGCGCTTACCAGTCTCGTGGTCACCACACTGCCAACATTGACCCCCTCAACATTCGAAACGAGGGTGCCAACACCAAGCCCAAGGAGTTGACCCTTGAGCACTACCAGTTCACCGAGAAGGACCTCGACACCGAGTACACCCTTGGTCCCGGTATCCTGCCTCGATTCAAGCGTGATGGTCGTGAGAAGATGACCCTGCGTGAGATCGTCGCTGCTTGCGAAAAGATCTACTGCGGCTCTTTCGGTGTTGAGTTCATCCACATCCCTGACCGTGACAAGTGCGATTGGCTCCGTGAGCGTCTTGAGGTCCCTACCCCCTTCAAGTACTCCATTGATGAGAAGCGCCGTGTTCTCGACCGTCTCATCTGGAGTTCCAGCTTCGAGTCTTTCCTGGCCACCAAATACCCCAACGACAAGCGATTCGGTCTTGAGGGTTGTGAGACCCTCGTCCCTGGTATGAAGGCGCTGATCGACCGCAGTGTCGATTACGGTGTCAAGGACATCGTCATCGGTATGCCCCATCGTGGCCGTCTCAACGTTCTCAGCAACGTCGTGCGAAAGCCCAACGAGTCCATCTTCAGTGAGTTTGCCGGCACCACCGGTGCTGAGGATGAGGGTTCTGGTGACGTCAAGTACCATCTCGGCATGAACTTCGAGCGTCCTACCCCCTCTGGCAAGCGTGTTCAGCTCTCCCTGGTCGCCAACCCTTCGCATCTTGAGGCTGAGGACCCTGTTGTCCTCGGCAAGACCCGTGCCATCCAGCACTACAACAACGACGAGAAGACGCACCGCACTGCCATGAGCGTTCTGCTCCACGGTGACGCCGCCTTCGCTGCCCAGGGTATCGTCTACGAGTGTCTCGGATTCCACTCTCTCCCTGCCTTCTCTACCGGCGGTACCATCCACCTCGTCGTCAACAACCAGATTGGTTTCACCACCGACCCCCGTTTCGCCCGCTCGACCGCCTACTGTACCGATATCGCCAAGGCCATCGATGCCCCCGTCTTCCACGTCAACGCCGATGATGTGGAGGCTGTCAACTTTGTCTGCCAGCTCGCTGCTGATTGGCGCGCCGAGTTCCAGCACGATGTCGTTATCGATCTCAACTGTTACCGAAAGCACGGTCACAACGAGACCGACCAGCCTTCCTTCACCCAGCCTCTCATGTACAAGCGCATCCAGTCCAAGGAGCCCCAGATCGACATCTACGTCAACAAGCTGATCGAGGAGGGTACCTTCACCAAGGAGGACATTGACGAGCACAAGCAGTGGGTCTGGGGTATGCTCGAGGAGAGCTTCAACAAGTCCAAGGACTACGTCCCCACCTCGAAGGAGTGGACGACTTCGGCCTGGAACGGCTTCAAGTCCCCCAAGGAGCTGGCCACCGAGGTTCTCGCGCAGAATGCCACCAACGTCGACCAGAGATCCCTGGAGCACATTGGACAGACAATTGGCAGCTACCCCGAAGGTTTCCATGTCCACCGCAACCTGAAGCGTATTCTCACCAACCGAAGCAAGTCCGTCACTGAAGGCAAGAACATTGACTTCCCTACCGCCGAGGCTCTGGCCTTTGGCTCTCTCGTCACCGAGGGCTACCACGTCCGTGTGTCCGGTCAGGATGTTGAGCGTGGAACATTCTCCCAGCGTCACGCTGTCTTCCACGACCAGGAGACTGAGGAGACTTACACTCCCCTCCAGCACCTTAGCAAGGACCAGGGCAAGTTCGTCATCTCCAACTCTTCCCTGAGCGAGTTTGGTGCTCTCGGTTTCGAGTATGGTTACTCTCTGTCCTCCCCCAACGCCCTCGTCATGTGGGAGGCCCAGTTCGGTGACTTTGCCAACAACGCCCAATGCATCATTGATCAGTTCATCGCCTCTGGCGAGTCCAAGTGGATGCAGCGAACTGGCCTCGTCATGTCCCTGCCCCACGGTTATGATGGTCAGGGCCCTGAGCACTCTTCCGGCCGTCTGGAGCGCTACCTCCAGCTGTGCAACGAGGATCCTCGAGTCTTCCCTGACGGTGAGAAGCTTGACCGTCAGCACCAGGACTGCAACATGCAGATCGTCTACATGACCACTCCTGCCAACCTGTTCCATGCTCTGCGCCGACAGATGCATCGCCAGTTCCGAAAGCGTAAGTACCCTCTGTCAGTAATCTAGCAGCACCTAGCTAACCTGCACAGCCCTCGTCATCTTCTTCTCCAAGTCTCTGCTCCGACACCCCATCGCTCGCAGCAACATTGAGGAGTTCTCTGGTGAGAACGCTGGCTTCCAGTGGATCATCCCCGACCCCGAGCACGAGACTGGCAACATCAAGTCTCACGACCAGATTGAGCGTGTCATCCTCTGCACCGGTCAGGTCTACGCCGCCCTTCACAAGTACCGCGCCGACAACAACCTCGACAACGTTGCCATCACCCGCCTTGAGCAGCTGAACCCCTTCCCCTGGCAACAACTCAAGGAGAACCTCGACCAGTACCCCAACGCCAAGACCATCGTCTGGGCCCAGGAGGAGCCTCTCAACGCCGGTGCCTGGAGCTTCACCCAGCCTCGTATCGAGACCCTGCTCAATAACACTGAGCACCACAACCGAAAACACGTCATGTACGCCGGTCGCAACCCCAGTGCCTCTGTGGCCACTGGTCTCAAGTCTGTTCACGTCCGCGAGGAGCAGGAGCTTCTCCAGGAGGCTTTCACCGTGACACAGAGCAAGCTCAAGGGCGAGTAAAGTGTTGGTCTTTTTATATCTTTCTAACCAGATGAATAACGTAATACAAGGAGGGGGGATACAGAGGGAAGGACATAAAGTTGGGAAGCCAATAGATGTCTAAGAGGAAGAATAAGAGCAAGAACAAAAACCGATGTCGGATTTTTGAGGAGCGATGCACAGAAACAAAACAACAACAATGGCCTGGGCTACCCTCATGTAAACACCATTTGTAACATAACCCTACCCAAGACCAAGGACAGGTCTCTGCCTGTTTGTCTCTGTTTTTGTTTTTTACACTGGCATGGCATAGGAACAAGAGAGCAATGTTTATTTCTTTACTGTTAACAAGTTGTGCCTCGTTCACTATACTCGTATATGGTGATGTTTTTTGCTGTCATGTAAATGCGGCCAATGGCTCAACAGTCATGGACATTGATTTCCATTCGGTTAATCTTAGATTTCTACCTTCCACGGCCGCACTGTCCCATCATCCCCCGTCGTGACAAGCATCTCCTCCACTCCGCGTCTCTCCGAGGCTGCGTCGTATCTCCGACACCATGTAATATGATTAACCTCGAAGGGCCCGTGGGCAGCTGAAACAGACGTAAGTGTTCTCCATGCTTGCCTGGGTGTTTCAGTGTGGTCGTTATCGCTATCTTTCTTGGTGTTTTCATCACTCGTGGTGTCGTCTGTCTCGGCATACAGAGCTACAACTCCATCGCTTCCCGTACTGGCCAAAAGACCAGTCTGGGCACTCCACGTTATGGAGTAAATATCTCGAGTGTGTGCTTTGGGCAGTATGTCTGTACACTTCCACTCCTCTCGCAAGGATCGTCGCATCGTGTTGGGAATCCCTCCGAGTGCGGCTCGGACACCGCCTCCCACAGCGTCATCCGCATCTGCGTCGTCTTCTTGTAGTGACCATATACGGATGGTACCGTCGGCGGAAGCAGTCGCAAGGCGTGGGAATTTGTTGCCGGGGCGTGGCCGTGACTCCCATTGTAGACCCCAGACAGTCCCCTCGTGACCTTCGAGAACAGCGACGCATACCCATTCAGCGTCGCCGTCCTCACGCCAGATACGGACGGTGTTGTCGTAGCTTGCGCTAGCAAGGACGTCGACTGAGTAGTTTCTTCTGGCGTTGCGACCCGGAACATCAGGGCACCAAGCTACAGCCTTGACGTCGCCTTCGTGTTCGTTCAGAACTGCAATAGTTTCCCACTCATCGTCGTCTTCTGAGGCACCGATATCTTCCCAGATCCAGACAGACTTGTCCCGTGAGCAGGTAGCCAGGTAGGTACCGGACGGGTTAAAGACGCAAGACTTGATTTCGGAATCATGACCTTCGAGAACAAGTGTGAACTCCCAGTCCTTATCCTGCCCACCCTCGTCGCTCGCGTCGTCATCGTGTCGCTTGATATTCCGAGCCGTGACTTCAACTTCCAGCGCATCCGTAGCCGCACCTCCACTCTCAGCTACATCGCCATCCCACCTCCAGATCCCAGCCGTAGAATCAAAACTCCCCGTAACAAGACATAGACGATGCGACGGGAGGTTGGGTTTCCAGGCGACGGAGCGGACAGAGCGTGTATGGCCTCCGGTGAGTGTGCTGTGAGACGAAGATGTTGAGAGGGAGAAGACGGTGACGGCTTTACCGTGGGCGGTCGCGAGTAGAGGGAGGGTCGGATGAGGGACGGATGACCAGGCACGTTCGTGAAGATCAGGTTTAAAAGGCGGGAGAGGTATGATGCTCGTAGAGGAGTCCGAGGTCGGCGACATGATAGCGCGACTGAGAAGGGTAGGTTTTGAGGTCAAGTCAATATGTAGGCAGGTTGAATGGTAGGTAATTCAGAGGGAGTGAGATTAGCAGAGGAGGATTGACGTGTAAAGAGTCAACTATTGCCAATTATCGGGCGATGAATGGGAAAGATTTGAAGCTTGTGGTTCATGACATAACTCGGAGATGTTCAGTCTACTT
>JABGLY010000276.1:0-43023 GCA_013623525.1 Fusarium dimerum | reverse complement strand
CTTCCACCCTTCCCGAACCCCCCCGTCTTCCATCAATCACTTTCTTCCCCGGACCCTCCATAATAGTGAGCTCTCATCCTCCCCTCCCATCACGTCTTCCCAAACACATCCCCCACGATGGAGCGCCACAAGAAATCTGTCGAGGCCATCGCCTCGGCCGTCAAGACCCTCTTTCAACGTCGTCAGCCGTACCGCATCTTTCACGGCTCAACGAACAGCACCCGTCCGCAGCAATCGGGTAAACCAGTCGTCGACATCAGCGCCCTTCGAAATGTATTGCAGGTCGATAAAGCCACCCGCACCGCCCTCGTCGAGCCAAACGTTCCAATGGATAAGCTCGTAGAGTCTACACTCAAGCACGGACTTGTTCCGCCCGTTGTTATGGAGTTTCCTGGTATCACGGCGGGAGGTGGCTTTGCGGGAACGGCGGGAGAGAGTTCTTCGTTCAAGCATGGCTTCTTCAACGATACTATCAATTGGGCAGAGATGGTCTTGGGGAACGGTGACGTCGTCAGAGCTTCTCGTGAGGAGAGAGCCGATCTATTCCGTGGTGCGGCCGGAGCTGTGGGAACCATGGGCATCACGACATTAATTGAGCTACAACTTCTCGAGGCTAAAAAGTTCGTCCGGACGACATACCACCGCACGAACAGCGTCGCCGAAGCTGTTGCTCGCATCCGCGCCGAGACGGAGAACCCTGCCAACGACTACGTCGACGGCATCCTCTTCTCCAAAGATCACGGCGTGGTTGTGACGGGTACTCTGACCGATGAGAAGCCTGCCGAGACGCCCGTCCAGACTTTCAGCGGTGCTTGGGATCCATGGTACTACCTCCACGTCCAGGACCGCACGCGCAATGTCAACCCCGCCAAGACCGAAGCCTCTACTGCCTCTGAATCCTCACCCGTCGATTATATCCCTCTGGCCGAATACCTCTTCCGCTACGACCGCGGTGGGTTCTGGGTTGGTGCTGCGGCCTTTGACTATTTTCAATTTGTGCCTTTTACACGTTTCTTCCGTTGGTTCCTCGATGATTTCCTCCACACACGAATGCTCTACCGTGCCCTCCACGGGAGTGGTGAATCAGCCCGTTTCGTCGTCCAAGATCTTGGTCTCCCCTACTCCACCGCCGAGGAATTTATTGACTACACTTCTGAGAACCTCAACATCTGGCCCCTCTGGCTTTGCCCTCTTAAGCAGACCCCGCCGCCCACGTTCCACCCTCATACGGGTGAGACCGAGACCCAGCCTGATGGTACCGTCACAGCACCACCCTCGCTGAACATCGGGGTCTGGGGCTGGGGTCCCTCTGACCCTGACGAGTTCGTCGCCAAGAACCGCGCTCTCGAAGATAAGCTTGTCTCCCTCGGCGGTATGAAGTGGCTTTACGCCCACACTTACTACGATGAGCCCGATTTTTGGAAACTCTATGACAAGTCTTGGTATGATGCTCTCCGTAACAAGTACCACGCCGACACCCTGCCTACTGTCTACGACAAGGTCAAGGTCGATGTCGAGGCGCGCAAGGAGGAGCGACGCAAGTGGAAGCAGTCCCTCAAGAGTCGACCACCATTTGGAGGATTCTACGGTATCTGGAAGTCGATTCAGAGCAAGGATTATATGCTGCATAGACGTGCCGAATGGAAGTACAAGGAAAAGAACTAGAGTAATACCCCAAAACTGTAGATGAGATTAGATGTATGATAGATGGATGGCAGCCTTCGATCCATGTACAACAGCAGAACTGATAGAAAGCCGTCAAGGCCTGTTGATTAAAAAATCACACACACACACACAAACAAACACAAACAGATGCACACGATTGTAGGCTCTAATGTGGTAGGAATTTTATGCCAAAAGGTTGGCACCAAAAATCATGTCTATCGACCTTGGCAGACTCCATCCAACAGCACATCCTGAGACGGCGACCCACGAATTCCACAAGCCGCGCGTGATATGGCATCGCGGGCTCAATTAAGGGTTTCCACCATCTCCTCCACCAGCGGCGCGCTAGTCTATCATCAACCGCGGCGGCTCACTCATGCATCTAATTTCCTTCCCATCAATCATCATATAATCATGTGCTTCCGCCGAGCAACTACATCGCAGAGGCGTTGGCAAGCCAAAATAGTCTTTCAAAGATGAACGAGAAGCATAAATAGTCATCGCTCTAGTGTTGAGCGTTTAGGCCTTGACGGCATATTCACGCTTGAACATGTCGTCGACCTTGGTTAAGTAGTAAGTGCCGGGGGCAAGGGTATCAACCTCGCCCTTGGGGGTAAAGTCCTTCTGAAGGTGAGCCTGTTTTCGGAGGTCGCACATCTGCACATTGTTAGTATCATCTTAGTACCGTGGTGCAAAGATCAACTTACCTGGTCGTAAACCTCGGGAGCAACAGCACGGCGGGCCTCAAGACGGGCGGGGATATCGAGGATCTTGGAAATGTTCTCGGTGCTTCCGTTAACGCGGAAAGACATGAAAGTAGCAGCAAGACCAGAACCGTAGCTGAAAAGACCAATTCGCTTGCCCTGCAGAGTCTGGCTGTCGACGTGGCCAATCAAGCTGGCGAGACCACCCCAGACACTGCCACAGTAGGTGTTACCGCACATGGTGGCAACCTGGATGGCTGGGGAAACACGCTCCTGGAAGCGCTTCTTGGTGAGACCCATGAAGGTCTTCTCGACAACCTTGTCAGTCAGGGACTTCTCATAGTCCATGTCGCGGAGCTCAGGGGCAACCTCGGCAAAGGCAGGGGCGTCGGCGTTGGCAAGGTAATCGTGGTAGAGGAGTCGGGCATAAGACTTCTGGACAAGCTTGCAAGTAGGAGAATGGAAAGCAAGGTAGTCGAAGCGGTCAAGGTTGGTCTTGGTAGCATCGCCGTTGGTGACGCCGTTGGTGCCGTTAGTGGCCTGCTTGGCCTCACGCTTGCAGTACTCGCGATAAGCAGAATCAAGAGCCTTGGTGTAGCAGTTGACAGAGTAGTGGCCATCGACGTAGGGGTACTCGCTGGTCAGATCAGGCTTGTAGAAGTCGTAGGCGTGCTGCATGTAAGTGCCACGCAGACCAGGCTCGACGACAATGGGAGCATCAGGGCCAATGAGAAGAGCGACGGCACCGGCACCACCAGTAGGGCGGGCGTTACCTTTGGCATACAGAGCAATATCACCAGCAATGACGATACCGTCACGGCCATCCCAGGAAGAGGACTCAATCCAGTTGACGGTGTTGATGAGAGCGTTCGTGCCGCCGTAGCAAGCATTGATGGTATCGACACCCTCGATGTTGGTGTTGTCGCCGAAAAGCTGCATGAGAATGGTCTTTACGGACTTGGATTTGTCGAGGATGGTCTCGGTGCCAACCTCGACGCGGCCGATGTTGTTGGTGTCGATGTTGTAGTTCTTGATGAGCTTGGAAGTGACGGTGAGGGCAAAAGAGTAGATATCTGTTGATTGAGATATTGAATCAGCTTCCGTGACTGGAGTAATCGCCTCGCGCACACAACGAGTACAGCGGTACATAACGGATTGAGGCAAATGTTGTTCAGGGGTTGATTGGGACAAACTTACCCTCACGATCGTCGCAGAAGCTCATCTTGGTCTGGCCCAGACCGATGGTGTACTTGCCGGTACCGACGCCATCGAACTTCTCAAGCTCGCTCTGCTCGACATACTACAGCGACCAAAACCATGGTTAGCAAAAAGGGTCTTGTTGAGGCGTCATGGAAGCGTGGGGCAACAGCTGGGAAAATGGAGGGGCACACGACAGACATGAGGAAAACTTTATGGAGGGGAACCAAAAAGTTTTTGACATGATGAGGGGCAAATGCAAAGTTGCGAGCCCCCAGGGGGAAAAATCATTGAACCCCTCAGGAGAGTCCCGAAGCACGGAGCAGGAGAGGGATCATGTTGTTTTGACGTACCTGGCTAGGGAAGTAGACCTCAATGGCCTTGATGCCAATGTTTTGGGGACGAGAAGCCATCGTGAAGTAGATGTTTGACGGAGGATTCTTCCTTTAGAGAGATGAGCAACTCGAAGAGGAGAGGAGAGGATGTTGAAAGGAAGAAGACAGAGAAAGAGGGAGAGTATGTGTGTGAAGGAGAAGAGAGAAGAAAGAAAAGGGTCTGGACGTGGAGAAGATGGGAAAATTAATCAACTAGGTTAATTACAGAGGAGGACAAGACGGGAAAGAGGTCTGGTCCTAAAGTCAGCAGACAAGGGGAAGGAGAGAGGGTCGGGACTGGGACTTGGAAAGGAGGGAACCGGAGCAAGAGATGAAAGAAAACGACGCAATTAGAGGTAAGGTGAGGGTATTGTAGTGCGTACAGTACTTGCTTCCCGGCCTCTGACTTGACGTTAGTACAGCAACGTACCTGTTGAAACTGAGATTGGATCTTGAAAACAATTAAACGGAGCCCTGAAGATATGGACTCTTGTGTTTAATTACGGCACATAAAGCTGGGATGCCCACTTGTACAGTAGTACATACATGTAAGTGAGGTGTACAGTAGTAGAGGGGCCAGGGGGTGGTGGTGGTGGTGGCTGGTGGGGAATTAAGAGTGACCTGTGATTGTTGGGTCAACTAACTGAATTTAGGGGTACATCACAGGCCTTGTCCCGGGTTTTCACCGCCCTTTGGATTTCTTTGACCAGGGGGTCTTGTTTGTTTAGGTAAGTTTACTGGGTGGGCGGTTAATAGTGGGCAAGCATGAAAGAAGAGAGAAGATGAAGAAAAGAAAGCATATGAAGGTACTTTTTTTTTTTTGCTACTTGCCTTCTTGAGGTTGAAGATTCTGAGCTAGGGGGGGCAAAGGGTTTTTGCAAGGATGTTTGCTTGCGTGTTATATAAGAGTTGATGTATAGACCACGACAACAGAAGAGTTATCATGATATCATGACAAAGGGAAGCTCACTGCCGCACATGACCTAATCTTTGGATTGGCTTGTATGACTCGCAAATGAGTAAAGCAGCAGCGTAGAAAGTCTTTCACCGCTGCCAGGGGCACAACATGTCGTGACCGGTTGGGGCGCCGAGAAGAGATTGTATTGTGTGCGTGTGTGTGTGTGTGTGTGTGTGTGTGTGTGTGTGTTAGCGCCGAGGGGGAGGGGGATGTGATGTGGTGGGCTTGTGTGGTTTCGTAGTGGTTGGGTGGGACTTACACGGGGATATAACGGACAACCTTTTCTTCTTTCTTTTTTCGGTCTTGAAACGTGGTAGATGATGAGGCTAGGTTAGGTGGAATTTGTTGGTTATTGATTGACTATGTTGCGGTAGAAATAGAGGATTGATGATTGGGTTGATCCCGTTCAAGATTAATGGGAGATCAAGAATCTCTTTATACTTGTAGTGAATAACAAGGCATCTACAGGTGCAAGAAATGAGTTACATCAAAGGCCGATTGTCTTGTCTACTTTGCTCCGGCTTTGGCTTCAATCCCGATGATCGGCCTGTCCAAGAAAATGGATACCCTTTGTTAGTTAGTCCCTCTTATGATGGGGCTTTCTCCTAAAATTCTGTTTCTTATCTGATCGAATTCTCCAACCTCATAGGCTCACAAGGTCTCGAGCGGGTTTCGAAATGGTCTTGAAGCCCTCCAGCTGGACATGGTCCAACATTGCCTATGGGGGGGTTCTTGTTCCATGGTTACATAAGAGCAGTTTCGGAGGATCAATTCCTTGGAAGAGACCAGAGACGGCGTAATGGGATTTATCCGACATCGATGGAAACATGCCGCCGATACGTCAAGTTGGTCAAGTTGGTAAACTACTGGGTAATGGTCTTCATGTAGTTGGAGGTACAAGGGTGGACAAATGCTAACTGAACGGGATATCCAACTCGGCCCCTGCGTCTGGCGACATGTCAGCGTGTCAGAGGCTTATTGCTAGCACTATTCTGGTTGTATATCATCATTCATTACACAATGTGCGCAACTACCTAATCCAGAGATACACACACACACACACACACCCCTCACACACTTCATCAAGGTCTAACCCAGGACTTAGACCTTTCCTTCGAGCCATTTCGAATTACGATAGAGTTCAATCAATCATAGTGGAACAGTATTCTCGTCTTTGTTGAGGATGAGATAAATATCCTCAACGACGACTTGGTCGCTCATAGAGACTACATCCACCAGGAAGAGGAAGAAAAAGAAAGCAATGATCTATTCTCCCAGGCATTTGTTACAGGGTATGTTGCCCTCCAGGGTGTTCATGTCGTGCTGCCATGTAATCTAGATACTTCATCTAAATCGAGATCCACCAAAACTCCAACAAAAGATCCTCTACAGTAAGAACACGACAAGGTCGTTCATCATGGATCACGTCAGTCTTTTGCGTATTCTTCAGCTACTCAGGGATTTATAAACCGATCACACCTGCTTGATTGCTTTTTGCTTCTGCCTAGGCCGTGGTTCCATGTCTCGCTCCATGAATCCTACCGCTACCCTAGGTATTTTCCCGGTAAACTTCGTCATGGCCAGCCTCTTGATCCAGAAATCCACCCCTGAAGCATTACGTGGATGAGTGAGCACAGCCTCATCGACATATCTGGAAAAGTAAGCAACGGTAAGGTATACCCAATGAAGAAGAGACAATTACCAGCAGTTTCACGGATCATTCCGTTAGATCAATTTAGTAATGCAGAATATCAATTGTTTCAGCTATCCAACGCCGTCCTATATGCTACGATCTTGTTACCATGCCTCATAAAATCATATCATCAAATATTCTAAACAGGAGTGTCGTATCCAGAATCAGAAGTGCCCTTGGATGCCTTGACCTCCTCCTTAACCGCTGACACCTGATCTTTGGCCTTCTCGGATTCGCTCGCCTTCTTGTTCTCAACCTCCTTCTCCACATCGACTTTTGTCTCCTCCTTGGCTACATCATTGGCTTCATCCTTCTTAGACTCAACCTCTGGCTTAGATTCGGCCTCAGATTCCAACTCGGAATCGGAGTCTGAATCCGATTCAGAACCAGAGGATTCACCGTTCTCCTTACGCTTGGCCTTCTCCTTTCTCTTGCGGGCCTTTGCTCGCTCCTCCTTGCGGATTCTCTTGGCCTCATCCTTTCGTGCCTTTTCCTCCTCCTTGCGCTTCTTCTCGGCGTCCTCAACCTCCTTCTGCTTCTTCTCCTTGCGTGTGTCGACAACCCACTGGTCCAGAACTTCAAAGACAGCATCGGGATTACGCTTGTGCTTGAGAAGAAGGCCTTGAATCTCAGCCGGGCTAAACTCATGCTCTGGCAGTTCTGCACCAAATCTGTCACCAAGAAGTCTGACACGTTCAGAAATCTCAGCGTGCTCCTTTTCGGCACGAGCGACGTTCTTTTGCTCCTGTTCAACATCTCCATTCTCGGATCCAGATGCTGAACTGTTTGAAAGCTCACCCTCGTAAGGAACATAGATGGCACGGAAGATAGAAGCGGCCATCTCAGCATCGGCGAGTCCAAAGTTGACAATCATGTCGACACGGCCAGGTCGAATCAGAGCCTTGTCCAGCTTCTCCAGGTGGTTGGTGGTCATGATGAGAACGCGACCCTCCTGAGAAGCCACTCCGTCGAGGATGTTCAGAAGTCCAGAAAGGGAGAGACGGCCAGGAAGGGTTGGAGCCACTACTGCCCTCTTGGAAGTAACCCGGGAAGCGGGAGTGGCTGTGGCCTCCTGTGCGCCATCATCCTTGACCTCTTCACGAGTGTGAGTCAGACCAGCAGTGTCGATGTCCTCGAGCAAGACAACACATCGCTTAGGAAGCTCGGAGAAAAGGGTCGAGAGGTTCTCCTCGGTGGCTACTGGAGAACTCAAGCTAACCATATAGATCTTCATGCGGAAGTAGCCTGCCAGGGCCAGACTAAGTGAACTCTTACCGGTTCCGGGAGGACCGTACAGGAGATAGCCGCGGCGATAGGGGATGCCTCGGTTAGAGTACCAGCGACGAGTGGCAGGGTCAAGGTAATCGGTGACGTCGTCGAGGAGATCCTTCTTGATCTTTTCGTTGAGGATGACAGTAGACATGGGCCGGCTGGATCGGGTCATGCAACGCTGCCAAGAGGGTCCACCACCGTTAGCATCAGAGGCACCACGGTAAATGAGAGTCTTGCATTCATCCTTCTTGAGATACTGCTGGCGGGCATCAAGGAGGAGCTCCTTGAGGATGCGAGGGTTTCGACCGAAACAAGAGATGGAAATCTCCTCCCTCTCGCTCGCGACGAGGAAACCGGACTGCTCACGGTTCTCGTGTCGCTCGAACCGAAGAAGGTGACCGCGATACCAGAAGAAATGAGTACCAAAGGAGGGAGTGTACTGAAGTGGCTTGCGGCCAGCTCCAGATCCTCCAACACCAAGGCTGTCATCTTCCTCCTCATCTTCATTATATCTCCACAAGAACCAGCTGCGGGAGTTGACATTGGTGTTGACTATAAAGCAGCGGGAGCTTTGGGCGAATCGCTGGGCAGCCACCCAAGCCATGATGATGTTATAGATCTCATCGTCGGTACGGATACGCACAAAGGACATGAGATACTTTTCGATGCTTCCCCAGCAGTAATCACTGATGTAGTTCCAGGCGAATACAAGACCAGAAATGACCATAACAAGTGGAATGTAGAGGTTCAAGTCGAGGCCCAGATATGTGTGAACAAAGGTTGATAGAACTGAGAAGCCGGGGAATAGAAAATCAAGAACGGCAAATTGTGGTGGCCGCACAACGTCGGCGCCATCACCAGGAATGGAGGAGTTAATGGTCTCCATGTTTGGTACTGAGGGCTGCCTAGGAAAGAAGAAAGATAAATCCATGAATAGTTATGGGAGGCGACTTTTATATCTTGGAGAAAATTGGTGTTCGCCCCTCAACCTTTCGAGTGTAAGTCAACCTGGGATTAGGCAGAAAGCGGAAATAGAACGAGGCGATATAAACACTCTCCTTGTTGACAACTAGGAGATAAAAAAGAGAGGGATGACTGTGTGTAATGAATGAAAGCTGGATTTCTATATGGGGTGAAGATGTCTTTTATAATGCAGAGAGTGTCAGCAGAACTGGCATCCATCCTTGAGTAACATGCCGTTGGATGATATCAGCTTGTGAATACGATAGAGTCCCAGGCCATCCAAGCGGCATATCGGCCTTACTAGGCGAGGGTTGTTGTCTGCCGCAGCAGCGTACATACGCCGGCCAGGACCGAGTGAGCAGGGATCATTGGCCGTTGTGGAGAAGTTCTGCAAGGGTTTGTGGACTGTCGGAGGACTGACTCACAAGGGGTGACGAGGAGAGAGATTGGATCGTTTTAGGCATCAGGCCTAGCGTCCAGGCAGCGCAGGGTCTTTTGGTCCTTTGGTATAGATCGAACTAGACATATGGTGACGTTGAGAGAATGCCTGGCAAATTGCTGGATACGGAGACCGGGTCTTGGACCACTTGATCGTCGGAATGCATCATCCGCCTGTTGTTTTGTGATGAGTTGATGTTTATTGTGTGGTGCATGGAAAGCGTGGACATCTGGAGCAGTTTCTGAGGTTGTGTTTGGTTGAAGTTGGCCCGTGAGCATGACTGCATAGCGGGAGGGAGAATTGACAGGGCACGACGATTAACCAATGCATCAAGAGCAGACAACGTATGTCTGCCTGACATCACTGGTCTGGCCATTGTGCTGTATGGTGTCGCTCCAGCTTTACCATTACTGCGCTAAAGGTGGATGAGATGCAAGAGATCTGATGTTGTAGGTTGGCGAGCAAGCCAAGGTCGAATGCTGGACACTATCCCTCAGCCACGCAAAGCCCCACCACTCTCCTCCCACCTCCCACCGACTGGAGTCACAGTGGGAACGGGAGGCCCCTTTAGCGCTGTCATAGTTGCGACGACACTATACCGCTTTTCCTACGCCGTGAGGCTGTGTTGTTGACTTGGCGTACAAATGGCATCTGGCAAACCATAGGGCGTTTCACCTTCATCATCTACCTTCGCCCATGTCTTTATGACAATCAAACAAGTTAAACTTGATCTTCCACGAACCAATTGAGCGATAGTTCAGTCTCAAAATATGCCGACCAAGGATGCCCTCTGACACGGTCCCAACATCGCCAGTAATGGAGGCCTGCGATCGATCGGTTGCATTCTTCTTAATAGGTATGGCAGAGCGAGGGGACTGGTTCGCACAAGGCAAACAATAAAATGACATTGAACCAAAAGAAAAAGACAATTGGCAAGAAAAAATAATCATGAGATCAGGCAGCCAAAGGGTATCCATTGCACCCATCAAAAGTCATTCCAGTATCATCATGGCGCTGTATTGTAAATAGCATCATAGCTCCAATTCGAACGCCAAACTCCAACCATTTCCCACCCATAAACACATACCATGTGTTCAAGTGTTGATACAACTTGAGTCGGTAACCCGGCCTTGTTCCATAATGACTTAACAATAAACAGACATGGCCAGGAATGTCTCAATTCATTAACTCGTCAACATTCATCTTCGCTTTCACCCTCGGAGCTATAATAACTCTCGGATGAAGCAGATGTAAAACCACGTCCCCCAGCCGGAGGTCCTTGATGACCCCCGTGGTTCTGCCCGGTCAGATCGAAAAATGCGGGATTCTCCGCAGGGGGAGCAGCCTGCATCGGAGGCGGTCCCATGGGATGCATTCCGGCCATGGCCGGAGGCCGGGGGATCCCACCCGGAGGTGGCCCCTGGAACTGAGGACTCGTAGGAATCATGGACGGCATCTGAGGTCTTGGGAAAGCACCGTCAAAGTGATTCCGTGGCCCGTTCCCACCTCTTCTTCTGCCCCGTCCGTTGCTGCTGCCATCATCGTAGTGGCGGTTTTCTGCAACCCAATAATATTGCTCGTTCGGCTCCGAAAAGTAAGAGCGGGATGAACCTCCTGATCGACTTGTTCGGTCATCAGCATAATCCCGAGTTCTCTTCTTGACGGCCGTAGCTCCAGTGGGTGCACCGGCAACCCAGCATAGAAAACGAATGGACTTGGGCAATTTTCTGGGGAGAGTCTTGGTGGTGGATGTCCAGGTAGACGAGGTACGACTGAACCGGTCGTCCGAGTAGACGGAACGACTGGACTTGCGAGACATGGTGAAATCAAGATGAGGTAATGACGGCAAAGTGAGGCGGGTCTTGGTGTTGCGGCGATATGCTGCCAACTGAGGATATATAAGACACTGAGCTACAATAGATGGTTCAAGGTGTCGTAAGTGATGGATCCCCTGCTCAACTGAAGAAGATCGACAAAGAGAGCTAATCAATATGGAATAAAGGAAACAGGAAGAGGCAAGAAAATGTGAAAATCTAGGCTAGATATATTCCCCTCAACTACACCGTAGATCTCTCATACTAAGGTGCTTGAGCCGCACAGGAGGGAGAGATACCATGGCTGACTGGGATTGGTTGTGCAAGCCCCATACATTGCGGGCGATGAAGAAAGAAGGCGAACAGAAGTGCACATTGTGGTGATATAGGTGTTGCACATTTCAAGCCAAAGGCCTCCTTCGTGGTGGTGGGTTGCTCAGCGTCTCTCGTGGCCATTCAAGTCCAAGCCCAACCATACAATGCATCTTGCCGAAACGCATCTATTTGAGCAAAAGAGGGGTGAATGAGAAGGGGGAAAGCCGCCTCGCTTTGAGGAGATGTGAGTGTGATACGTGAGAGAGGTGTGTGTGAGAGGTGATAATCGAGAACGAATGATTTCGTTATTAAGGCGGAAGTGGTTCGCCATGATGATGGCAATCCTACATTAAGAGTAGGTTCTGTCATTTTCGATTCACACTGTTACTGAGATATCGAGAAATAGATCTGGCAAGTGATGGGTTCACAATCCCAATCATGGAGCAGGTTTGCCATGTTGGAAAAAAAAAACAGATTGTATCACCCTCTTCAAACCATCTTGATTTCATCTTATATGCCAGTGCGACGAGGGGACAAAGGGGGCCATGACGATAGAACGACCAAGGAGGAGGATACTTGACGGCGAACTGCATAAAAAGAACGCTTTGGAACAAGTCACAAACCGGTTAACTCGAATGAATCAACGTTTCAACAACAAGACATATACACATGTATGATCGGGCGTAACTTGCAAGGCGTGGTGTAACCAGACAACGAAGTGGGTTGCCTTTTGATGTACGGATACATGGAAGATAATAAAAGACCAACAAGACTAGAGAATAGAAAGAAGAAGAAAAAAAGACACAGAAGCAAGAAAAAACAAGGCTGTCGTAGGACTCTGCTCGTCACCTCGCGTACATGTGCGCGTGGCCTTGCTGATATGCGGGTTATGGTCCAAGCATATCGCACAAGTAAGAAGGAGGTTGTTTTGGTATTGGGCTGTTTGCTCAGAAGCGATTGGATGAGCAGGACAGAAGGTAGGTACTGGTACAGTAGGTTTCATCGCGGCCTGCGGGGTTGGATCAGCTCGTGGTTTTGGAGGGGACAAGGAGTTTCAAGATGTTTTGGATCCTAAAAATGTTGGAGTGTGTGACTTAGATGAAGTCAGGTTAGATATGGCGACAGTCTTGGTGGATAACGATGAGCTTGATAACATATCATAACCCTTTGTATGCTGGTCCATCATACTGTAGCAAATGTTAATCGCAAGGTCATCTCTTTTCGGTTCATCAAACACACAAGCCAACGGGCATCATATCATGCAGGACTATAAAGCTACGATGATCGTTTCAGCGGCTCTAACAAAAATGCAAGCTGTGAGATATTGACACCATCGTTTATGAAAACCTAGACCCTGGCCTTGTCAGGCTTGCAAAGAGGGGTGTCAGCACAGTACATAAGGCGGACGGCATGAACAGCTTCAAAAAAAAAATATGTTCAGCTTGATGGGCGGGATGTTGAGGCAGACTTGACGATGGTTGTTTTGATCTCCTCACCGAGTCTCGACCGCACATCAAGTGTGCAAAATCTGATGTGCATTTCTCCCCAGACACGGTAGTATAACGTGACTGGTACTGAATATCGTAATTTTGTATCAGCAGTGTTGCGCACGGGGTAAGTCCAATGTTGTTTAACTCACTCCTAGCAAGCATATGGACTGTTAGTGCGTTACATGAGGAATTACCTTTGGTTCCAGAGAGGCAGCCAACTAGGTAGGCTGTGGGAAGGTAGATTATAATGAAGTGAATGGATTAGCTAAGTTAATGTCCTATATACAGTACATACCTACCTGTAATTCTGCATAGCTAACTACCTGTAGGTACCTGGGACGTGACTGGTAGGAACCCTGATTTTCTTTTTTATCACCTAGGTAGGTAGAAAAGCAATGAAGGTGACGGTCGAGAAAGTTGATACCGGATGAAGAATGTGATGGATAAAAATAAATACTCGAATAATGTGACCGTCCAACCTATCTTTTGATTTCTGCCTACTCATGTAGTTCATGGGAGAAACTCCGACAGATGCTCGTCATAGTGGATGGAACCAGACAAACCCTTCCCCCTTCTAGATCCCAGAACTAGTACCATGCAGTCTTGTTGGCTACTAGTAGTAACCTTGTTCCGATATACTCCAGAACCCGTAGATTATGGACCCTGACTTGACCTGGATCGGCCATAACAAGGCACAAATGGTAGCGCCCCTGGCTGTAACCGTGTGAACCACTGTCCATAGGCCTGGTGAACGCGCCGGATTATCCGGGATCAGCACAGGTGCGGGCATAGAGGGGGGAAAAGGGGATGAGAAGGAAAGGCAGCTAAAATGTAACAAGTCGGGTTGCAAACAAGGGAGGAATGTGATAAGGTATGCGGTTTATGTCGACAAACCCCAATCAACAACTAAAGGGGATGAAAATCACGAAATGGCCAGAAGTTTCATCAGCCTAGGATATCTTATGGGTCGCTGTCCGTCATGATGGGGCGCCTCGTACAGTACAGTGAAGTTTTCAGATGATGGAGAAGTGCCCAGGCCATTATGCTCGGAGATCTTCATTGCACATTACACTGGTCTGTACCTAACTGTATTGGATTTGGAATAGCAATCGTTGGAAAAACGAGAGAGAATTAGATCCCTCTCACTGTGGAGTTTCTTGCCGAAAAGTTCTTCTCGAAAGCTTGGCTAGATGGGTTTCCACTCCATGACGCTATAATTACAGATTTTTCTCTTCTTTTCTTGCTGCCCAGGATAATCCCCTCGAGCGACGCTCCGTGGTTGAAAAGACTGATTTCAACGAAGCTAGTAGATTTCAAGTGTCGTGTATTGGAGTTTAGGGTTATGGTTCCAATTTATGTGTTCCGAAGTTGTTCAGTTCAATTAACAGCATGTACGTTTCCGAAAATGCAAACTGACAGATAAGTAAGTAGGTGAACATGCACAAGAATAGCAGTGGCCGTTGTTCGAGGCGAGCTGGAATGGTTGTCAATGCCAATCGATAAACCCTTTTTGGTGGTGCTTCACCTCACGCTATTGGATCACCCAAGGTACAACAGTTGCTATCTACCTAGGTAGGTAGGTACTCAGCGGTTGAGATAGTCTGACTGAATGGGCTGCAGTGTGCTAGTACTGTACCGCACAACAGGGCTACGCTACTGCTCATACTTGGCTTACTCTTATTCCTCTTGTTTAACCCCCGTATTCTAGCTTTCTCAACCGGCAGCCGAGTGTCCAATCATTCGCCTCAGCTCGGTCAGTCTAGCAGGACCCGAAACCCAATGGCGCCCCCACTTGGGAATTCCCTGGAGGCATTTTTCACTGTCACCTTTTGATTAGACTCTGACTCGCATTTGGGACAGAGATTGCTCGAAATCAAAACATGGGAAAATTCGGCAGCAATTTATGGAGAGTATCGACTAGAGAGAAGAAGGGATACCCATTTTGACCTACAATTCGGTCTAATTGTCGCCATTCTGTCAATGGCCATTGTTCTGAAACTTACTGCTTGGACAGGCTTGACACGCTAGTATTCTTTGGTCTAAACCTTTCTGGGACACCCCTTGAGCTGTGGCGCTTGGCCATTCCCTGTTGGCCAGTCATACTTCACTCTGCAGGGCAATTACTGGGTCAAGTCGAAGTCCCGCCCTCCTGCTCACTGGCCACTTCTTCCTTTCTCTCCTTGAACTGACCTCGAGGCCGTGTTGCTCCATCTTCTGTTCTGGTCTGGGTCTGGCCTGGTCTGCAGTTCTGCCCATCCCATACTATCCATCTGTTCCGTATCGACTCGGCCCATCTTTCCACATCTTTCTGTTTGTTTGTTCATCCATCTCACCATCTTCGAGCCATTCAAATCATCGTCGAATTGTTCGTTCTTTCTCTCAATATCCAACATCTCCTGATCTCTCACGACGTCTTGGATCACAATTCTTTGTCCTTCGCTTGATCCCGCTCTCTCAACTTCAGCCTCCCTTTCTCCGTCGAACCGTTGATCAACCCTTCATACTCGACTCTCGACACGCCCGACTCCGACATCTCTCATAACATTTTCCTGGGCAGCGCCCCTACAGGCGTCTGGCGTTTTGTCGTCCTTCGCCTCACGCCATGGACTCAACCAACGGTAACGATAATGGGGACCGCTCACCGAGACGCTCCCACTCGGTCAGATTGTCCACTGGCGTTGCTTCTACCCACGATGACGATTACGATCTCAGCGCCATGGCCGTTGCCGACGGCTTCAGGCCATCAGGCAATTCACATGCTCCTCAACCAGAATCATCGAACCAAGATTCACCGTCACAACTGAACCATTCGACAGGATTTGGTACATCCAATCACGTTTCCGAATTCGAGTCTCCAGGAATGCGAATTCGACCATCCAGTATCTCCAAACCACCCCCCAGCCACGACTCCCTTACTCTTCGAAATGAGGGCTCCAGCAACACATCCGCTCCTTCATCCCAGACGGGGTTCACAAGCCAGACTGATGACCTGGTCCTCCGTGCAGAAAGTCCATACCAAGGTCCCTCAGGTCCTTCACATCCCTACGAGATGTATCCTCAGCGAACTATGAGTGTGGCGACGACGTCAACAGCCGCCAATGCTGTTATCCCCGACGACCGTGCCTACCCCAACTCACGGGGCCCTACCCACCCTTATGCTCTGTACACTCAAAATGTATCGTCTGGCGAAACAAGTGATGCATCGATACCCGTGGGGTTCAACGCGCATGGTGCTACATATCAACGGCAGATTGGTCCGGATGGAGAAGAGGCAGGAGATTTGATAGGGCCTTTGGGACACATGGAAGAGCTCCCGCCGTACACCCGATATCCCGACAATGCCTATGTGCCCAAGGTCACAACAGAGCCTTCCACCACCCAAAGTCCTGCTACTCAAACACCAATCTCGGAACCTGCATCCCCCGTACAGGCAAGCAATTTGAGCACCAATCCACAAATCGCAGGTGCTGGTGGAATTGGCATGGCGACACGAGATCCCGAGTTCTCCTCAACCGATGACGACCTTGCTCTCCCCCGAACTCGACCGTCTGTCCGCAGTACCACTTCTGACAATAGTTGGCACGACATCAACACAGCTGCCACGGATGTTGCCGAAAAACCTCCTCAGAACAAATGGCAAAGGAGAGCCAAGAAGAAGCTCTGGGGTATCGTTCCTTACTGGGCCATTTGCTTGGTAACGGTCGGATTGGTGTTGATGGGCATCATCATGGGTGCTGTGATAGGGACTCTGCTGTCGCGGCATAAGGGTCCTCCACCTCCTCCTCATCCAACTGAGTAAGTCCACTGTGTTGCTATTCCCGTTCACATTGCTAATGATTCTACAGGGACGAAAGTACAGAAAGCACAACGACTGTGCAGATAACTCCTTTGAGCACCTATCCGCCTGATCTACCTGATCTTGTGACAGGGTACTATATCTTGCCCAGTTTCAAAATGACTCAGGGCCCTGATTCATGCTTAAATGACTCGACTCAGAGCAATGCCTGGAGTTGTGAGATGCCGAGTAGTCAATTCAAGATTAAAGTCTCTAAGGAGGACGAAGCCTTCACCGTCTACTTGACCCCTAACAACTATTTCAAGCTTCGCTACGGTGCTCAACCTCCAAGCTTTGTCCAACCGGAGACTCTCATTCTAGTCAACGATAGCTTGGAACCTTCAAGGGGACCCGGGTGGTGGTACCGGGCTGCATACAATAAGACGGTGCTGGTCACAGAAGATTATTTCAAAACCAAGAAGAAGCGCGGATGGGATCAGGACGATGATGGCCCTTACTCGTACTATGATTATCCTGCACCTGGTCGATTCGGCAAAGATTTTTCACACGTCAAGGATGGTCAGAAGCCGTGGCTATGCACTTTCTACAACACCCGTCTTGACATCTTCCTTTATCCTGATCAGTCCGTCAATACGGGATTCACGGCAACAACAACGAGCGAGACCTATAAAGCTACTTCCACGCCCGGGGCGACGGAGTATCCCAAACCGTTGCCAGCCTATCCGCAAGTTTTCAAGATGATGGAACGTCGATATTATGATTCACGAAAAGACAGAGCCTCGACTTGTAGGCAGGTCGAGATCTACGATAGTGGCAGCAAGTACAAGTTCCTGTCGTCCAAAGGTGAGGATGAAGTGAGACTTGTTGAAAATGAGAGTCCATGGCCTGAGAATGATGTGGAAATTCCCACCCGCAAATCGAAACGATGGGTTCATGAGCTTTTTCCTCGGACGTCCGAGGAGCTGACCGACTGTAGTTGTATATGGTTGGCTACATAATTGGAGGTTTGAAATTTTGGGGCAACATGAGGATGAGCCAAATATGGGGGAAGTTGGACCCCTGGATAACTTCAACGGGGGCAATACACCAATATTTGGTAACGATTATTTCTTTGTCATCTTGGACGTGGGCAGGGAAGGTTTGGATCGGAATTACACAGCAAGTACGAAATGCATTCTTGAGGCTATGGGAACTGGGCATATGGAGTTTATGGAGCGATATCTTAGCTACAAAATGTGACAGGCAATTGATTAGAACAAGTCAATGGTTCAAAGGTCGCAAGTAATAGCCTTGGGTAGTCTTTGGGTTTGACTTGGGACGTATAGTTATGATCTCAGTCATGGTTTGAGACAATATTTGCTAGCAGTTGGGGTTTTTGAATACATGAACTCGAATACATAACACGCTTTCCCCATCCAGATCCTGGTCTCATGTCCATCCAGTTGCTTGAATTCTTGTTCTAGTACGTTGTTTGACTCAAATGACGGATACAAGAACCTCGCGTCGATTGAAACAGCCCCATCGATGTCCCAATACCACCTCCCGTCCTAACACGAACCTCCAACCGGCTCTCAGCACGGGAGAAAAACCGATCTGAGACCACCATGCGCCTCGCGAGAGTTTCATCCATGCCCGGGTCGCTCATTTGTCACTGCTGATCCTTTGCTGTAGCGGTATCGTCGTGTTCAGTCTCACGGACTTCATTATCGACGATACCCTTTTTACCATCACGAAAATCTCGCATGAGAGAGAGGAACACAGAGTTCTTCCATTTCTCGCCTTCTTCGTGCTGGACTGATTCAAGGAGCCGCTCAGCAGCGTCGGCGATTTCTGATTTGGCTTTGGATTCGGGAGCTGTCGATTCCACGAGTTCGTTGGTTTCTAGAGAGAGATTGGCGAGGTCTGGCGTCTCCAGAGGTGCTGACCTGGCTGCGCTTTCTGACAAGACCTCTCCGTCCTTTACCTCTTCCTTTTGAAGAGCGACTTCGTTGAGTTCTAGTTCCCGCGCTATCTGTTCCATGGCTGCATCTACGTGCTCCATCCCAGCAGTATTACTGTTCACGGCCATCCATCTTGACATCTCCTCATCAAAAGTAGCATCTGCTACCGGCGCACTCGTGCTGGGACCCATAAAGCCAGCATTGGCTGAACCATAAGCTGGTGAGAAGACAGCATTTGGCTGAGCAAAAGCAGCTTGGAAGTTCATCGGGGCATGGTTCATGGGCATTTGGGGAGCTGCTTGCGGAAATGCGGCCTGCTGTGGACGTTGCTGTACTTGAGAGAAACGGTTAAAATCTGCTGCCCAGTTGTTGATATCGACTTGGGGTGACTGTCGACCTTGAAATGCTGGTTGTGAAGCTTGAAAGTGAGCAGCATGTGCCGGCTCTAAAGCAGCGGCGTGGGCTGCTAATCTACCAGCAGCATGGTGGGCTCCTGGCAGCATAGAAGGGCCGTCCATAAATGAGTTGAAACCATCCTGCCCTTGTCTTGCTTGTGGCGTAGATCTGAAAGACTAAGAGATCTTAGGACACGGTGCTCTTGGTCGCATGGAGAGGGCAAACTTACATTGTGACTCTGAGAAGCGGAACGGTCTACAAACCGATCTTGATGGTGACTAACATCGCGCGACTGATGATCTATAAGTCTCTTGAAGGGAGTGCCGCCGCTGCATGAGGCATCAGCCATGGCGGATGATGAATGAAGTTGGTTGATTAAGTGGCGGGTATATGCGATGAGAACGAAGTTGAGCCTCGGCAGACAAAGTCAGTATATAGAATGACTATATGGTAGTGGTGTAACTGAGGAAAACGTATGAATAATGTAAATGCAAGGGCGGAGGTACTGCGTAATTACCAGAGAGATGAATGTTACAAGGATAGGTTAATAAGTGTCAGTCTGTGTAATGGAGAGTTGAGATGCCCGTGGCTTGTGATCCTCCGCTTTGCCGTCCGGGGTAGCCACCGAGTTTCCGCCTCGGTATGTGCTGCGACGAAGCGGGACATCATCCGGGAGGCGGCAAGTGGGGGGTCATGGTTGATGAGTGTCACGTTTAAATTCACGTGATACACATGAGCGGGCCAACTGTCACCATCTAGCAAGGCAAGGCAGGAGAGCATAGCTCTAAGCTCATGGGTAATATCGTGTCCTCTATCATCCCTTAAATTTCATAATCGTCCGCTTTGATATTACACCACAATAATCGAGATGGTATGTCGTCTCAGCTACAATACTCATCTTGCTGGGAAAGCAGCACTTTTCAGCTCATCAGGCTAACAACCCCCTTTTAGGCGACGCAAGTAATCAACAACTCTGGTCATGATGAGATGATTGTACGTTTTTCACCGATAGCCACCCTTCTTTGAGCTCCGTGAAGCTTAACCGCCACTCCCACGATGACCCCCGGACCGCGCTAACACTTGACAGCATGATGCTGTCCTCGACTACTACGGCCGCAAGCTGGCTACCTGCTCGAGCGACCGAACAATCAAGATCTTTGAGATAGAGGGCGAGACTCAGCGTTTGGTTGAGACCCTCAAGGGGTGAGTGTTCTCGCAGGGACGCTATACGAATACAATACTGACAGTGGATAGCCATGAGGGTGCTGTCTGGTGTGTCGCTTGGGCGCATCCCAAGTATGGCAACATCCTCGCCTCAGCTGGCTACGATGGCAAGGTTTTTATCTGGAAGGAGCAGAGCGGACAAGGCAGCTCATGGCAGCGCATCTACGATTTCCCCCTCCACAAGGCCTCGGTAAACACAGTTGCTTGGTCCCCCCATGAGGCTGGCTGTCTCCTGGCCTGCGCCTCATCCGACGGAAACGTGAGCGTTCTCGAATTCAAGGACAACACTATCGACCACACTACATTCGCCGCCCACGGTCTCGGCGTCAACTCCGTCTCCTGGGCCCCCGCTACCACACCCGGAAGCATTGTCAGCTCTGCTCCTGGCCCTGGCGCTACGGGTAACCGACGATTTGTGACTGGTGGTTGTGACAATGTCCTCAAGATCTGGGCTTTTGACCCCGCCACGCAGTCCTACAAGCAGGAGGGTGAGTCTCTTACTGGCCACTCTGACTGGGTCCGTGATGTCGCCTGGTCCCCCACCGTTCTTCAGAAGTCCTACATTGCATCGGCATCGCAGGATAAGACAGTTCGCATCTGGACATCTGACCCATCCAGCCCTGGTCAGTGGAGCTCCAAGGTCCTCAACTTTGAGGCTGCCGTCTGGCGGGTGAGCTGGTCTCTTAGCGGTAATGTTTTGGCCGTCAGTGGTGCGGACAACAAGGTATCGCTGTGGAAGGAGAACCTGCGGGGAGAGTGGGAGTGTGTCAAGTCGATTGAGGAATAGAGTAAGCATGCATGCGAAAGAATGAATGGATGAGGAAGTGTAAATTCGGCAAAGTAAACTAGGACAGAAGCAAGGCGTTTAAGGCAAAAACGGGTGATTGTATCATGGCCACTTTGTCCGTAACGTTGCGTGAGCTGAGTTGAGGAGACGATGAGTATAGTGGACACAAACAGGGGCCGAGTTACGTTTAGATGCACTTGTTCGATGTGCCCTGGTGTCATCTTGGAGATCTACTACATCTTAACAGTTGTTGGAATGTTGCCAGATTCTTGGCGGGCCATGGTGGGAATGGCTTTGGTAGCGAACTGTGTCCTAAATCTAGCATTAATTCCCTACACTACTTAAAAACCCAAGCATTGGAGAGTTAGAGCATTTGCTATAGACAGACGTCGGTGACATGATAAATGTCCCCACTTTCATGATAATATCGCCAGTAGACTTATATGGAATGGAAATGGTGACTTATTTATAGCTCGCTTCGCTCCTAAACTCTCTATATAGTCGTGGTAGAATTCGTTATAGAGCAGGTTCAAAGATTTCGCAACCCTTCAAGTAAGAATTCGCAGTGCATGGCATCCAGGATGAGATCCCGGTATCATGTAAATGTGAGGCTCGTCTCGGTTTCGGGATTGTGGAGCAAGGGGAAGGGTGAGAAGAGATCAAGGAACAATCGGCACTAAAAATAAGCACTTTAGTTGTCAACTTGAGAAGCGCCGGGAGAGATCTGCGACTGAGTTGGCGTAAAAATTCCTGTGGCAAAGAACAGAAGAGGGTATAAACCAGGGGGGTTTTCGTAATGTGATGTAACGGATTATCCTTGAAGAATTTGTGTACGCGTGTAGCTTCCCAACGTTATACGAACGTATCCAATATCGATCGACTGATAGAGCCATAGAGTTTTGGTCACTGCCCCGTTTTCTTTGCTTGTTCTGAACTATTTCGCCTGGGGGTTATGTAGTGGAGAGGAATGATTCAATACGATTTGTGTAAGCACTTGAAAATACTTGTACCTGCTGACGACCTACGTAAGATACACCTACCTAACGAGGCAGGGCACCCGTATTGTTTTTACTGGCCTCTCTGATCTTTCCTGCACATCTCTTAGCCAACAATTAGTCAGTCTTGGCGAGTCTCGGAATGGGCAACCACGCTTTTGATGCTCACATGAGCAGGCAGGAACAAGGGAAATCCGGGGTTGGTAGTCAAGTAGTGACATCGTCGATGATGGAATCCAATTTTTCTTCAATTACCCAGTGAACAGATCATCGAGACAACCCATCTATTCACGATGTCTCTCCCTTATTCCCACCACCTTCGATTCTTATTTACCCAGTAACTTCATCGCTTTTTTTTTCTCCCTAGCTCTTTCGTTCTTTGCTTTCCGCTCCGTCTCTACTTCGTCCTGGCCCATCATGTCGCCCCTCCCCCGCATTTTGTTAACAGCATCCGCTCTCCTCCTATCCTCAACGGCGGTCGCTCAGGATTCAAACTGTTCAGATACTCTATCCGTCGAGTATCCTGAACCTGTTGCCGCAGATGGCTGGTCATATCGATTAGTGGCAACAAATCTTACTCGCCCTCGCGGAATTTTATTCGACACAGAAGGATCTCTTATTGTAGTTGATGCTGGTGTTGGCCTCGTGCACATATCCCTTGATGATGATGACGGCTCGTGTCTACGAGTACGGGAGACTAAGACTATCCTTGAGAATGAAGATGTAAGGCGCAGGTCTGCTTGCAATTATTGCATCTTCACTAACTCCTACTAGCTGAACCATGGAATTGCCATTTCCCAGGATGGCCGCACTCTCTATGCCTCAACCGTCGACGAGGTCTACGCCTGGCCATATGATCCTTCAGACGGATCTCTCAGCGAATCATCGTCAAGGACTCTTGTTAGAAACATGACGAACTCAGGGCATACAACCCGTACTCTTCTTCTTTCTCGAAAACACCCCGACTTGCTTCTCGTTTCTCGGGGGAGCGAGGGCAACGACGACGAAGAGGCTCTCGATCGTTCATCTGGCCATTCACAGCTCCGAGCATTCAACATTTCTGCCTACAACTTTACCAATGACAACGAACCTCGACCTGTGAACTTCAACGATGGTGATCTTTTGGGCTGGGGACTTCGAAATTCAGTTGGTGTAGCTGAGCACCCAGAGACGGGTGGTATCTGGTCCGTCGAAAACTCGGTCGATAATATCCGCCGCCGTGGTGAGGATATCCATACCGACAACCCTGGCGAGGAGCTCAACTTTCATGGTTACCTCAACGGCTCTGATGAAGACCAAGCCGGCAACTATGGCTATCCTTTATGTTATGCTGTCTGGTCTACCGAAGACTTTCCCGGCCTAGGCGATCTAGAAACCGGCGATCAATTTCCCGCTGATCGAACAACCGATGATGACGACGACGTTGTCATTCTAGGCGACGAAGCCTGTAATACGGAATACGTGCCTCCAGTGCTTGCTTTCCAGGCTCATACTGCTCCTCTTGATATCAAATTTGACGCTAACGGCACGCGAGCATTCATCTCGTTCCACGGCAGCTGTAAGTCGTTCTTAGTCACAAAAGTTGAATTATTCTCTCTTCTTCTTACGTGGACCAAGTATATGCCCCAGCCAAGAATACTAATATTACATAGGGAATCGAGATGACCCTGTAGGCTATGTCGTATCATACGTCGACTTCAGCAATGGCCGGCCATCTTCACCACAGAACAGCACCGATGCTGCCATTTCTGTTCTCAGCAACGCCGATCTGTCCAAATGTCCCGATGAATGCTTCCGACCTGTCGGCTTAGCGTGGGATTCAAGAGATCGACTTTGGGTCAGCTCTGACAGCACTGGTGAGATTTTTGTTCTTGCGCGAACAGGTGAGGAGACTACCAATAGCACAGGTGGTGGAGATGATGGAAACCAGGATGTCGACAATGGCGGAGAAAGTGGTGATGATGGCGACGACAGTGCTGCATCACATTTCCTACCACCTAAGTCTGCAGCTCTAGCTGTGACGCTTGCCGCTGTTGTTCTGGGACTGTTCCTTGCATGATTCAACATGGATTTATATCTTCACGAAGTTACGATTGGCACAGAATAAGGGAAAGTGTATGGCGTTTAGGAGTTCTATATATCTTATGGCATCATGCCTTCAACTCTGCTAAGATGGCCAGCTTTGTGACCTACTAAGAATACAGGATGATTGATTACTTCACTAAACCCGTCGTTGTCATGCATACCTTGGGAATAGAAGTAATCTTAGAACGAATACTGTTCATACAATATGCACAAGTTGTCACTCACGTCGTTCTCAAAACCGCAACTCAAACTGATCTCCGGCATACATCGAAGGTCTTCTGCAGAATTCATTCCATTTTCGTTTATTCTTCCAGCCGCAACATGTGAGACATCATGATGTTCCAACCATTAGATAAACAATTCCCTCTTATCTTACAATGCAAAATACTCTTGTTTGTCATGTAATAAGAAAAAAGTACTAGCAGAGCCTCTGAAAACAATGGTCGCGGATTCAATGAGCGAGGAATGGGGTTTATATTCCAAACGCCTGCCCTCCTCGCTTTTGTGCATTCATTTGACGATCGATGCCGCTCTTCAAGAAGCGAGGCTTCAGACAATATAAAGGAGGCGAGAAAACTGCAAGTAGGATAAATATTAAAGGGAAAAGAGACGGGAGGGAAAAAACAGAGAACAGAAATTAACAAAAAAAAAAAAAAAAGAGGACGAAATGAAGAGGGGAAAAAGAAGAGAAACAACAATGCTCGGTTTTCTTTTTGCTCAACGCAGGCCAATTACGCTCATCTCAAGAGTCCATACCCTCCTGATCCAGACCTTGAGCTTTCCCTCTACACCTGCAACATCATCCAACTCAACGCCCTCCCACCAGCATCGTCGTGCGGGTTTGCGCCAGAACAAGAGGAGCTTCTGAGCCATGCCGGCGGCGTTGGTGCCCATCTCACTGCCCCTGATATCGCTTCGGAGTCGTGCGAGGGCCAAGCTGCAAATGACGGCCTTGTTAGGCTCGCCTGCGCGGTGGCCCCAGTGGTCGTCATGGTTAAAGCCGCTACACAAGTTAGCAAGAGTTGCAATAATAGAATCAGCAAGACATACCCTGCTGTTAGCATCTCAATAAGATGTGCTTCAGTAGTACCGGGCTCATCACTACGCTTAAGACCGGAGAAGATGCCATCCTGCTTCTGCAACGCCTGAGCTGCTGCTCGCTTGACTGCGATCATCTCGGGTTGCTCAATGTCAGCGCGTGGGGGGATGACATAGAAATCAAGATCTTCGCGCAGGACAATGATGCCGGCTCTCTTAGAATCGTCACGCGATACTCCCGCTGACGGAACATCCTCCTGTGAAGCAGTTGGTGATGCGTCGGTGGGGATGGACTGTGCTACATCCCTGAAGAAATCAAGCATGTATTGAAGCGATGCTGGGTCATACTGAGATATAATTAGATCGGAACCAGGCATAAGAGATGAACACCCTAACTCACATCAACCTGTACAGCATCACCATCTGAGAACCCACCCATGTGCCCCTCAGGGAACAGTCCATTGGGGAAGAGTGAGAGAAGCACAAACTCGGGCAACGTGAGCAACTCGTCCCTGGAGAGGTAGAACCTAGTGCCTCTAGTCGCGCCGTTAGCATGATGAATGAACTCATCTGCATGATTTACATACCTTAGGTCCATAGCAATTGTCTCATCGGCACCGACATCTATCCCATCAGCATCATATCATGGCAATACACTCAAGCCTGACTAACCTCCAATGGTGTTAACAGGTGGTCCACCCTGTTGCACCTGGGTGATAATGCTCGAGGCTCCTCCGGCGGCAGCCATTAGGAATGAGAAGGCAGAGAGCGGACTGTCGCCCTCCGAATAAGCTGGCGGCGGTTCTGCTTCGTCGTCTTTTCGACTGGCTTCCCCCTTTGTATCTCTGGGGAGCGCTCGTTTAGTCTCGGCGACAGGGTCCCGAAACGCGCTGGCGCTCTGATCCGGATCAAAAGGCTGCGCTGGGGATTCGTACGCAGGTGCGGCGGCGGAGGCAGAACCAGAGGCTTCTGCTTCAACGGCGGCGGTGAAGTGGCCGGGTCGTTCGTAGGACGACGGGGTAAAGAGCGACGAGAAGGGAGGCGGGCGCCAAGAGGAACCCTCTGATGCAGGATACTGGGGAGGCGGCGACTGGTCGCGGTTCAAAAGAATGTGGGAGTCGGTGTCGACTGGCTCGCGAACTTGGGCTGTCTCGTGGAGGGACGATGTACGGGTGCTTGAAGAGGCGGACGATGTGTTTGACGGTGTCTTTTCGAATGCAGAGGATGGGAAATGTCCAAAACTGGGATCCTGACTTTGAGACAGGTTGCCGGTTTAATCGTTGACGTCGAAATAGGATCAGGAGCTTTGTATCGAACAATAAAAACAAAGACAAGAAATCTCTTGATTCTTTCGCCGCGGGGAAATGAATCAAGGGCAATGCATCTATCAACGAGGAAGAAATCACAGAATGGGAAACTGTCGCTTGCTTAATTTTATCTGATCCAATTCAGGATGAAACTGAAATGTTGTTGAATGAGAAGCGTGACTGATGTTATGTTTATGGGCTATTATTGCTGCGCTGTGCTGTGCTGGTTTAGGAGAAGGGGATGCTCCCCCCCCATGGATGGGTAGATAGATTGCTGAGCCGTGCAAGCTAAATTGGAGCCCCCGCGATAACCTGGATATGACCAATGATAGGGCTCCTGTGCTTCTACAGGGGGGTCTTAGCCGCCCATCCTGTAGGGGAGCGGAGGCGCTAGATGGCGCTGATGGTCCTTGCTACAGCTACCATGGGTACTACCATGAGTTCAGCAGATGAGATTGTTATTGGAGGATGGGAAGCCATCCTCTTGTTTAAATTGTCCAGCAGCTTGCAAATAGGGGAGATACCAAATGTGATCTTGTTTCGTTAGCTTCATCGTTGAGGCATGTCTTGCATCAAAGAAAGGGGACAAAAAAAGAAGAAGAAAGAGAAAGAATGATAAATTCTATTCGCTGTCGCTATCTCCAAATATCGCCTGAAGTACAGCCTCATGCGCTGCGCTCCCTTCCACCGCCTTGTTCTCATCTGGGTTAATCTTAACCTCTGCTAGCTCTTTCACTGGGGCATCCACCATCTTGACATCCCCAGATTTGGGTTGGGCCTCTGAGGAAACCGGCCATTCTGGTTCTGGTTGTTTTGATTCACGGTCGTTCGTGTTCATGGACTCCTGGTCTGCGTGTGAGTGTGCAGGTGCCTTGACATTGAACCGTTTACACAACAGTCGCGTGGGATAGAAGTCTGCGACTGTTCTCGTCATCTTTCCATACATGCCAACTTTGGCAGCTTCTTCCGCAGGATCTGCCATCTTTGGCTCGGGTTTCGATAACAAATCCGTACTACCTTGTGATGTGACAGGAGATACGGTCTTGGCTGTGGTAAATCGAGATGCCATAAAGCCGGTCATAGGTTTGAATATCCTGGCACAGTCGTAGAACTCGCGCAGCTCCCTTGCAAAATCATCGTCCGCCATGCCTTTCGGCTTCCATGGTAGCGGCTGGTCTCCCGTTGCGAAGTGTTCCAGGTAGGTTCTGTAACGCGCCTTTTTAGCATCGTCGTCCGCGTATGGTCCCGACGAGCCTCGCGATATTGCTGCTACTGCTGTTTCCCGATCAAGCTTCGATGCTTGGTCCCATAGAGCTTGCTGCTTCTCCTCTTCAGTCATAGAAAACTCCTTGGGGACTTCACCCAGACCAGGGGGCAGGTCGGTATTGCCGCTCCCAGCAACGAGTCGACTTCGAGCCGAGCTTGAGATGAAGTCGAAAACAGACTTCCCTGGTAATGCCTTCTCTCCCAGCAGCGCAGCCCGCGACTTGGCATCATGAGTAGACATCTTTGCGGCGTCTGTTGTTGATACGTAGTCGTTGCTAGAGGGCACATTGGAAGCCCTTTTTGATGACACCCAGCCTTCTGGCACTGAGGGTGGTGCATATTGTGAGAGGAGATCAGACAGATCCTCAACTATCTTGGCAAGAACGAATCCATCCAGCGGCAAGCGTCCATCATGACAACGTGCGAGACTGTTTCCCGCTCGAGCAGTTTTAGATAGAAAGACTGGGGCGTTCTTAAGAGCTGGGTTCACGGCAGCCCTCCTTGCAGTCTTTTTCTTCTTCTTATCTCCTCCAATTATGCGGTTGTATCTGATCTTAGGGCCCATCTCATAAGGGTCCTCGTCATCAGAACCATTGTCGTTCAAAACTCCAATTCCAATACCCCCACGACTGGGTTTAGCCCTTTCTTTGCTTTCAAATATGGACGTACTGTGCAATCCAGGTTCAGAGTCTTCCTCTTCATCGGCAGCAGAAGTCAATTGACTTAGCCCTGTAAGCTTGACCTCTCCGTCATGTCCTAGACCCTTGCGGTCCGTTTTTCGTGCAAATTCAATCATAGAAACGTTATCGGGTGCAAAAAGGTGCGTCTCGTTAGACTGTGTAGCGGCTCCCAAATCAAGCCTTGCACTTCGCCGTACTTTGGCGCCTATACCTTGACCGTCCTTCCATCCCATTCTTCGAAGAAGCTTGAGGCCCATAGTATCACCGTCAGCTCGCAAAAGGCCCATCAGTCCTCCATCATGCGTCTGCTGAGTAGACGACCCTAAACCTGCAAAAGTTTGCGAAATTTGAAGCTTCTGCGCCTCAGCGGCGTCTGCCAGATCCTCCTCGTCCATATAATCTTCAGGTTGTTGATTTTGTTTGGGGTCATCTTTGCGGCGGTTGTTTCGACTGGAGACAAAGGTCGAAGGCGTCCATCCTTCTTTCGAGCCAACGGTATTAAAGTAACTAGATTTGTTAGCTATTGAAAGCATGTGAATGGTGCTTCATTTCTTACCCTGCGCTCCATCCTCCGGTAAAGGCACCGTGGAGTCGCTTGCGCCCTCTTTCATCCCTCACTTCCTGCTTCCATACCGGCACGTAAGATCCATCGTCGCGAGCTTCTGGGTCATAAGGCAATGGAGTGCCAAATGTTGCGTATGGGGCACTGACATCAGCCTCATAGGTTGCGCGAGATCGTTTATACGACATGGATTAGGAGTTACCGAACAACTGAGACGAAAGAACCATTTGCCCGTGTTTGCCGCCTAATGTCTGAGGTCGACGCAGGTACAAAGTGTCGCAGGAAGAGCTGGCTGTTGAAGCAAAACAGGTGAGGTCTACAATAACATTTCGCGAACCAACATAAAGAGAGGTCTGCGGGTCGTTTGCCCCTTTATCGATAAGAAGCTGTGCTAAATCCAGTGGGCTCAACCATGGAAGGCACCGTAAGTGTCCATCTTTAGCACCTGAAGCACGGGGGAGAGTTACTGGACATGAAATACCAAGCATGACCAGAATTGGTGACAAGTCAGTGAACCAACCATCTGTCTTAATAATCATAATTCTTGACAGACTACCTAGAGAGATAAGCAGTAAAGCCCATCGAGAAACGCTCCAGGTGGCACAGAAGAACTGAGTTGGGGAAAATCCCCTCCAGGAAACCAGCACGTGAAATTTCCAGTAAGCAAGCCAAATTCACAGGCTGGTTACCCCTATCATAGCCCCTGAGCCACACAACCCCACCACCAAATCAGAGCTGCCTGCCCTGCCCAGGAACCGAATTCATCCCATCTTAAGCACCTGGTTCAAAGTTAACTTCATCCTCACATCCGCACTATCTTGGAGGACCCTTGAATTGTATCTCACACTGGTAATCTAGCCCATGCTGCGACAACCCTAAACGAGACGGGCAAATAATCAAACTGTTTGTACTATGGAACAGCCTCGGCGACTGTAATTCCAGTTATTCGATTCATAAGCAAAGACCATGCTGCAGAAGCCTGTCTCAGAACTAACGATCTTTCGTGACAAGAAATGCAACGCCTGGCCTGGTAAGCTACCTATTGTAAATTGGGATTAGTCCCAGACATTACATCACATCATGTCTTCACGACATCCTAGCTTGCGAAAGCCCACTACATTACACAGATCGACGGGGACTGTCTTGCTCCTGCTCCTCCTCAGTCCCACCTCAAACCCCTCCCCCATTGTCAAAGGGTCTCAAATTACAGCTACTGTACCCATCAACAATGAAAGGATCTGCCATGTCTGACTTATCTCGCTTTCTAAACTCCTCAACCCGACCCTGCCCCTCTTCAAATCAAAATCACACAAAACCTATTACACCTCGAGGGAGACAGATTTCAGGACCAGTTCAAAGGTCAAGATCGAGCTTGACCATGCGGGTGAGTGGATATCCACCTCATCATTATCCGGGATTTCCCATATTAGCGGCTGTCAAGGTACTCCCGTCGTAAAAAGGATTTATTAGTAACGTCTAACTTGAAGCATCCCAACTGCACTATGCATGCTTACTACTAATTATTACATATGTCGTGTGCTTGCCCTGACAGGATTCATACGTTGGTACGCATGCAATGAGGTGCTTCAAACTACGTCACAAGCAGGTTGACAACAAACAGCGATAAGGGTACCGTTTATATTCGACAGACGTATTGATGTTGGGCAGCAGTATGTTTGCATATGGTGGTTCATTTTATTTTCGTATTGTTGAAGCGGTATGCCAGCTTTCTGAGGACAAGGGCACTTGAATACCAACTCCATGCCCCTCTTGCAATATCAGGGGGAAGGCCAAGGCGCCAGAATGGATGCTATCAACTAGCAGCTGTTTTGGATCCGTTTGGTTCCCCGCCAACGGTGCCCAGATATCCAAGTTTACATCTTCAAAGCAGGGAATTAAAACTCAATCACGCCGGTGAGGCTCCTGAATAGCACCAAAGTGAGAAGATGGTTCAGGCAAATCTCCGCTACAAGCCTCCCCTTCTCCGTCATGCCCAAAATATTGCCCTGCAAGTGTCCGTGCTAGTGAGCCTGGATGGCTGCATCCGGCCACTGGACCCAAATCACTCTACTCTTGTTCAAGCATTGTGCTGTACTATCAATGAAGTAGGCAAGGCCCTTGCACGAATTGCACGAATAATGAATGGTCCAGTAGAACGGCCTGCTGTCCCGCCCCCATCCCCCAGACGGTGGGCTTGATTGCTTAAGAGGATGGGCACAGCTGAAGGAAAGCTGACTTGATATTTTGCCATGGTTTTGCTGGACTTGGCCGTGAATCTGATCCTTCACACATCTTGTATCTTGCTTCTTTGCCTTTGTTTGGCTTCCATTAAGCTTCCAGGCGCATCGCGCGGCCGTGATAGCTACCTCTACGCCATCTATTGTCTATCGGTAGACGTCTTACTCCCTTGGTAGATCGATTCTTTCCCCCAGGCCCCATTTCTTCCCACACCTGGCCAGGTAATCTATCTACCGATTTTTGCATGTGCCAGCAATTAGCTGTCGCTGCACTTCACGGAGAAGCGCCAGCTTGATGGGCATTGAATGAGCTACCTTATCGGCCATTACCGCACCTATCGACTTGACCTTGTTAGATACCTACCACGATAACCAATCCTTGGGTTTTAATTCCGTACGAGCAGTAACATAACCTGGTAACGCTGGCGTAAGCGACAAGAGTGCGACTTGAGGCTGGGGATTCAAAGGCCAGACTGAGACTTTGGACAACCAAAAGAAGTGAGACTGGAATTTTCCAGAGACCTTCCACCACTACCACTACTGCCGCCATCAATTTAAATCAGTAACTTGGACAAAGGGTACAAGCATTCGTCTACGGCAGAAGAAAGAAAACGCCATGAGCACACGAACTGCTGGCGTTGGTGTTGATCACTCGCCACGGGCACCCCCAGTTGGCGTTGGAGCTGGAGCCCCAGGCCGGAGTTACTCAACCCGTTCTGCCCGCTCTGGAAGACCTACAGGTACAGGCACAGGTACAGGGCCTTCCACTTCTGGCGGTGCAGGTCCTGTTGCTTCACCTGGTACTCCCACCCAGACTTCAGCAGGTGCTACCTCTGCCCACCACCGCCAGCTCTCCCATTCCTCCCATTCTCATTCCCACTCCAAGTCCCACTCCCACTCCCACTCTCATTCTCATTCTCACTCCCATTCACAATCACCCTCTTACGCAAACTCCCATTCTCGCTCCAACTCCAGCGCCAACGCTGCCAACTCTCACATACCCCCTCATCTCAAC
The DNA here is from genome assembly GCA_013623525.1 of Fusarium dimerum. Taxonomy (NCBI): domain Eukaryota; kingdom Fungi; phylum Ascomycota; class Sordariomycetes; order Hypocreales; family Nectriaceae; genus Fusarium; species Fusarium dimerum. The sequence goes on along the minus strand of JABGLY010000276.1, from coordinate 10,811 downwards.
CAGCATCAACATCAACATCAGCACCAACGCACCTCTTCCTCCGCCCGCTCCTATCACACTCAATCCAATCCACAGTACGAACATGACGCCTCGCATTTAGCCCCTACCAATCCTGTATCCCACCAGCAAAGCTCCAGCAGAGACCGACCAGTACCCTCAACCAGGGGTCCCGATCCCTCGCGGGCTCATCGCAGGAGCACTTCGAGATCAAATAACAACAATAATAACAATCTCCACGACGACATGACTCCTTCTGCTACGCTTCCCAATAATGGCGCCGCTGCCCAAGCTGCCCAGCCCCAGCAGCAGCCCCATGGCCATGCCGATGCGCCTCCTCGTAACTCGACGTCTAAACACGCAAGATCGCGTACAGTCATCCCAACACAATCGGGCAAATGGATGCTTGGGAAGACCGTCGGTGCAGGCAGTATGGGCAAGGTGAAGCTTGCAAGAAAGGAAGACGGCAGTGAACAGGTTCGTTACCTTGGCTTCCACCATCCACGATGACATCCAACAGCTTTAACCCAGTATACGTAATCACCAAATTTATCATCATGCTAACGCAACCAGGTCGCCTGTAAAATTATACCTCGTGGCTCTACCGACGATGGCCATCAGTCTCGTGCCGACAAAGAGCGCGCAGATCAATCAAAAGAGATTCGAACCGCCCGCGAAGCTGCCATCGTTTCTCTGCTAAACCACCCCCATATTTGCGGCCTTCGCGATGTCGTTCGAACGAACCACCACTGGTACATGCTTTTCGAATACGTGAACGGCGGTCAGATGCTCGACTATATAATCTCGCACGGCAAGCTCAAGGAGAAGCAAGCTCGAAAGTTTAGTCGGCAGATTGCGAGTGCCCTCGATTATTGCCATAGAAATAGTATCGTCCACCGCGACCTGAAGATCGAGAATATCCTTATCAGCAAAACCGGTGATATCAAAATCATTGATTTCGGCCTTAGCAATTTATTCTCTCCGCGGGGTCATCTCAAGACATTTTGTGGCAGTCTCTACTTCGCGGCTCCTGAATTGTTGCAAGCCAGAGCCTACACTGGTCCTGAAGTCGACGTTTGGAGTTTTGGTATTGTTCTATATGTCCTGGTTTGTGGCAAGGTCCCTTTCGATGACCAGAGCATGCCTGCTCTCCATGCCAAGATCAAGCGAGGACTTGTCGATTATCCTGGCTGGCTGTCAAGTGGTAAGTCCACCCACTTTAAGAGAATGACTTGTTCTAACCATTTAGAATGCAAACACCTTCTATCCCGCATGCTGGTCACCGACCCCAAACAACGAGCGACGATGCAGGAGGTTCTCACACACCCCTGGATGACCAAGGGCTTCAACGGTCCTCCCGAAAACTACCTTCCTGCTCGTGAGCCGTTGACATTGCCTCTGGAACCTGAGGTCATTCATGCTATGCAAGGCTTTAACTTTGGAACTCCCGAGGCTATCACTGCGCAGCTTACCAAGATTATTGAGTCGGACGAATACCAGCGTGCTGTCAAGTTATACCAAAGAGAGAAGGAACTTCCCCCGCCCACCAAGGACGCCGAGAAGAGACGCCCTTTCGGTTTCGACTTCTACAAGAGGAGGAATTCTGGCAACAGTCGCGACACTCTGACTGGACCTAGCTTCGAGGCACTACAGATTGGCAATGACCCCATGAATGCCTTCAGCCCGCTCATCTCTATATACTATCTCGTGAGAGAGAAGCAGAACCGCGACCATGCCGACATGGTCCTTCCGGCACCCCAGCTTCCACGAGAGCGTGAGAAGGAAAAGGAAAAGGAGAGGGAGCGAGACCGTGAGAAGGAGCGGGAGAAGGAACGTGAAAAGGAACGCGAGCTGCGTGAGCTGCAGGATCAGGAGAAGGCCAAGGAACAAAACTTCTTGCCCGAAATCACTGCGCCACAACAGGCATATACCAATTCGGCGGCTTATGAGATGCCTGGCGAGAAGCCCACGGGAGGTCGCACAAGACCGCGCGCTCGTACCCACGGCGAAGATGACATGCCTGAGCCGCCCAGGCCGCCCCCTGAAACCAAAGTTGAGCAACTGCAGAAGAAGGAGGGTACTGCTGCTGGTATCTTGCGGCGGTTTAGCACTCGCAGACGCAAGGAGCCTGAAAGACTGGACAAGGACAGATCTCATCCTCCGGTTGTGCAAGTCCATCCTGCTGAGCCATCCCCATTGGCACCGCGTAAGAGCTTCAGCATCCGTAGAGGACGTCGCGAGCGTGAGGAGACGGAAGAGTCACGACTACGATCTGGGAGCAGCCAGCCCCAGCACAATGAACTTCTTAGTCCGCCCATGTCTGCTGGCGGAAGCAGAGAATCGCGAAGAGCGGGTGGGCTTGGCCGATCTACTAGTGTCAATTCGGCAGACCTGAGACGTCGGGACAAGACTAGGTTTGGCAAGGACGCTCCGCCTACTAGCGGCTCAGAACAGTCAGTGTCACACGATGATTCTCTTAATTCACACCGAGGCCATGGGCACTCGCGATCAGTGAGCTTGAGAGCCAAGTCAATTGGCCATGCCAGGCGGGAGAGTATCCAACAGCGTCGCATGAGACGCGAGGCGGCACAGGAGGCCAACGTGCCTGAGGAGACAGACCAGGAATTGGAGCAGAGCGGTGTTTCGACCGAGAGGCTAGATGACGAAGAGCTGGCCAAGCCGGTGTATCTCAAGGGGTTGTTTAGTGTGTCAACGACATCTGGAAAATCCGTGCCAGCCATTCGGGCCGACATCAAACGAGTTCTGCGACAACTCAATGTCGAATATACAGAGATCAAGGGAGGATTTAGCTGCCGGCATTCCCCCAGCATCGACCTGAACAAGGTTCAAGATCCACCAACCAGTCCCGGACCAACTACACCGGGACACCGACGAAAGTTCAGCTTCGGAGGTCTCATGAGAGGTGATGATCGTGACCGAGATGAGTTTAGAGATTCGGAGCGCCCTCCACAAACGCCGCGAACGCCTGGGCGTTCTGATAGAGATCGCAGTTACTCAAATTCAGAGACGTCGGTTGATAGTGTCCCCGGCCGGAACGGTGGACCATCAAGGAGAGCACCAGGAGAGACAAGCACGCAAGTGCAGAGCGACCTGGGAGGAAGCATGGTTTTGGAATTCGAAATTTTCATCGTCAAGGTGCCCCTGCTTACCTTGCATGGAATTCAGTTCAAGCGGTTGACGGGCAACACGTGGCAATATAAGAGTATGGCGGATCAGATCCTCAAGGAGCTGCGGCTGTGATTGCAATGACCAACAATTTCTCTATCTTGGTTATTATGAGTCAGGTTCGTTAGCAATTTCGATAGTTGGCGCGAAGAAGCGAGGAACTGGTGAAGAATGGGTACGTTAATAAGATTTACAAGCGATTTGAGAGGCTGTTTGCGAGCATGGAAAGGAGATCATATATGGTATATGTTTAGTAATTACTTATTCTCAGCGTCGATGGAGATTGTAGAGGTTGTGGTTGAAGTCATAATAAAGCAGGAGTTTTCCGTTGTTATACAATCAGTTTCCTTGGTTCCTAAAAGATGATTCAAGTGAATGGTCATGATGTACTCAACTGTGGTGACAATCATGGGAGTGTTGGAGTACCAATGTACCTACTAAGGAAGGCTATGTGTTACAAGCAAGGCTGGGTTCATATCATACATAGCTTGGCTCAAAAATCAAAACATTTCCCCGCAAGTCGAGATCGGGTAGAAACTTCCTTGCGTTCATCCATTATTGCAAGGGTAACGTAAACTGTATAAATGAACATTATCCGGGCCATGAAGCGCTGTAGGTAGCGTCAGCAACAGAGGGCCCTTGAATAAATTACTTACTATTAGAAATCAATCTTAGAAAGAACTCGGGTAGGGGACCTCTACGCATGGCATGAGAGAAAGTGCTGCCTTCCAGAACCGGAGCTCCGCACAAGTGGCTTCTCTACGGCCAATCCCCGGGCAGATACCCAATTGGCTCTTGCCCCAGGTCGCAACCACCAACCCACCAGGTGCACCTGCACCACCTTCATTCAAACTGCCCGCAACGTCAATTCTCACGATTCCCCCAACCCTTCGCATACCCTTTCTCGACTATTCGACAACATCGTCAAGCGGCCCGCACTCCTTACGAAAAGGTGGACTCTAACATAAGCATCTCATCTGTACACTACATCTGCAAGCGATCCAACGCCCAAATTCTTGGATTCGCCTCACTGGCAAAGACCGATCGATCTCTGCCATCTGCGACCACATCTTCGAGTCCTCGTCAGGAAGCCCTTTGTTCTACCTCCCACGTTACTTATCCTCCTCTACCGTTGTGCAGTGGCTCACGAATACATATACTGCAGCCGACAATCTATTATTTTTTTTCTTTCGCCTGCCAAGACACCCGAACCGCATCTAACCCTCGGAGCTGAGAAACATCCCGCCCAACATGATGCCTGCGCACCCGTATGGACACCATCAGTATAACCCCCAAGGGGGCGACTCATCTTGGATGCATCAGCAACAGAACGCGCATCATCAGCACGCGCAGCAACAACAGCAGCAGCAACAGCAACAGCAGCAACACCAGGTGACTGCTGCTCAACAACAGCATTTCGGTCGACTGGCGGGAGCTGGCGCACATTCATCTGTGGCCGGCCAACTCTCGGGACACGGACAGGATGGCGGCCACGACAACGTGTCCGAAGATAACCGTCGCACCATGGCCTACATTGCCGACCTCCTCAATGAGAACACTCGCGAAGCGGCCCTTTTAGAGCTCAGTAAGAAGCGTGAGCAGGTCCCTGAGCTTGCTCTCATCTTGTGGCATTCCTTCGGTATGTGGATTCTGGTATCGAAAGCAGAAAGACAACTGACATCTCAGGCGTCATGACCTCACTCCTCCAGGAGATCATCTCGGTCTACACACTTCTCAACCCCTCCCAGCTCACCGCCGCGGCTTCCAACCGTGTCTGCAATGCCCTTGCCCTTCTCCAGTGTGTTGCTTCGCACAATGATACGAGGACCTTGTTTCTTAACGGTATGTCTAGCCCGACTTTGCCCTGACCGACGCAACTAATTTTTGGAGCGCACATTCCTCTATTTCTATACCCGTTTCTCAACACCACGTCAAAGTCTCGCCCATTCGAATATCTCCGACTTACTAGTCTCGGTGTGATTGGTGCTTTGGTGAAGAACGATTCGTCCGAAGTCATCAACTTTCTCCTCACTACGGAAATTATTCCCTTATGCCTTCGTATTATGGAGACGGGCTCGGAACTTAGCAAGACCGTGGCTATCTTTATTGTCCAGAAGATTCTTCTCGATGACAACGGTCTAAACTACATCTGCGCAACATACGAGCGCTTCTATGCGGTCGGCACTGTCTTGAGCAATATGGTTGCTCAGCTTGTCGAATCTCAGACTGCCCGGTTGCTCAAGCATGTGGTTAGGTGCTTCCTTCGGTATGTTGTTGCTGTTTATACGTCGAAGATTATGTTGACTGACTGACCGTTGTAGCTTGAGTGATAATGCCCGTGCTCGCGAAGCCCTCCGCCAGTGCCTCCCCGAGCCTCTTCGGGATGCGACCTTTTCCTCTGTTCTGCGAGACGATGCCGCGACAAAGAGGTGTCTTGCCCAGCTACTCATCAACCTCTCGGACAATGTGGTGGACCCCAACTCGGCTGGTGTGTCCAACATGTGACTGGAAGGCATGGTAGGATTCACCTTGTGACAACACCCTTTTTGCATTGATGCGGCAGTTCAGAGTGGGTAGGCTGGGCATTGTTTTGGTGGCATTTCTGGAAAAGCAAAAGCGGAAAAGCATTCTGCATCGTCGATACCCGCAAATCTCCCAGCTTGATGTATCGGGAGGGGGCCTGAGACGTGGCCCTCTTGACTGCCAGCCATATGAGCTGACGGCATGGGATTTGCATTGTTTCGTGTATTATGGCCTGCTAAGAGGACTCTTTCGTCATGGGTACCAGCTGGTGGGGAGTTTTTGGCATTGTTTTGTCTTTTGGCCTGGCCGTGTTTTATTATTCTATCTCTTCTTTTTCTCCTATCCTCACCCGGTAAAGGCGGCTCTTGGGATGATGTGGGCTTTCCCACGTCTAAGCTTTCAGTTGGATTCTGTGACTCGAGAACAGGGTTGGCTTGGTGTGTGTACGAGAGGATAGTTGATGAAGGGTCGGATAGGGGATAGGAAGAGAGGTATAGGGGTTGATTCAGGTCGTATAGTTCTGGGATGATTAACGTCGGGGTGTTCGGGCGTTGGATGGGATGTCATGCATCAGACACGGTGTTTGCAGGTTTGCGAGGGTAGGTAGACGATGGGGTTCGATTATCGTAATATGGTACATGTAGTTTATATGAGACCATCATGGTTCCTGAGCAATTCCGCATGTAGACGTGACTTTACGGTATTATTGTTGCTACGTACAGGATGTGGACTATAAGTTACTACTTATCTAGTACATCTGTGATCTACAATACAACTTTGGGTTTTGTTTAGGGGGAACTGTACTTGTAGCCATACCGTTCCTTGGCCTTGTCAACAGTCTCCTTGACCTTGCGTCTACGCTCCGCCTCTTCCTCTGAAACGGGGTCCAGGCCGGATGGCCTCTCACCAAGAGGGACTGCGAAACCCTTCTTTACCGCAGGACGCTCCAGCAGCCGGGCCAGCCAAGCTTTGATGTGAGGGAAATCATAATATGAGCCTCCCAACCTGGGATAACCATTCACCCAGCCGACGAGGGCAATGTCCACGATGGAATAACGGCCCTTGTCAGGACCGACCACGTAGTCTCGGTCAGAGAGACGGTTGTTGAGAATTCCAAAGAGACGTTCTGTCTCGCCAACGTAACGCTGGATGCCGTAGGGGATGGTTTCCTTGGCGAAGATGAAGTGACCAGCTTGACCGAGCCTATCATGAGTTCAGTATACGGTCTTGTTCCAAGGAGAAAAGACGGTTAAGGTGAGATGAGATGGGACTTACATGGGTCCAACGCCGCCGTGTTGCCAGCCAATCCATGACTCGGCACGAGTGTAATCATCATCATTGATATCAAAACTGATCTTGTTCTCGGTGTCATATTTTCTGGCGAGGTAGCTCAGGATAGCATTGCCCTCGAAGATGGCCAGACCGTTGTTGTCATGATCAACCAAGACGGGGATACGACCATTAGGGTTGAGAGCCGTGAACCAAGGCTCCTTTTGGATGTTTTGGCCAATGTCGATGGCCTGGTGGACGTAGGATATACCGTAGGCAGCACGGAGCTCTTCAAGTGCGATGGAGGCTTTGACGCCGTTGGGGGTGGCCCATGTGAGGAGCTCTAGACCTTTGGAAGCAATGAGGCCTGTGGGACGTGACATTTTGGAATTGTTTTGTTTACCAAGTTGTATCTATTGAGATATGAAGATGAGCAGGTGGGTGAAGGCGGTTTGGTGGATTAGTGATGTGGAATCGATGATGGAATTAGGAGAGGCATGTGTCAAGAGGGGAAAGGAGCTTGTAGCTAGAACTTTATATCATGGAAACTTGCACAATAAAACGCCAGCAGCAACAGCGGGTGAGTTTCCTCGGAAACGATTCGGAAGTACGCAAGTGTTAAGATATTGTATTTCTAAGCCGAAGCAACCTAAAGTCCACGCCTCATGCAGAATGCTAGGTGCAGTTACATAGTTCACAATGAAATGACGAGATTTTGTCTGGAGGAAACGTAGAGTGTAGCTGGTTGATTAGCCAAACTCGCTCACGAGTGGGTGTCTTTGTGATGTGATTGCTAAGCAGAGCTGAAAGGTGGGAGAAAGTGAGGGGGGAAGTGGTTGAGGAATTGTTGACAGTGGTTGACTGAAGGTTGAATATTCAGGAATCAATGGTATGGAAAACGATTATGGTCGGAATTGAGAGTTGATATTATGAGTGAAGTTGATTGATGATGGCGACTAAGCCGATAATGTTTTATTTCGCAATTTCGTAAGATCGTTGGGTTATACGGCCGTGGGTGATGTCAAGTTGGTCGAGATGAAGGTATAGGGTAGTTCATCCGGTCTTGAAAGTGAACAAGCATCTCTCAGATCGCAGTGTCAAGCTTAGTCACACACGATTCTTGGAAAGAAGGATCAAAACATAAAACATTCCAGAATATTGTCTGATCCATACCTCTGAGACGGCTCGATACGATACTAACTGTATTAGTGTTTTCATTCGAGCAACTCGTGTATGCTCTACCGCTTCCTTTCATCTCGGACTCGTCGCGCTCAGCCTCCTCAGTGGATCAAGATCCCTGTGAGGCACCAAGGAAGGATTCAGGTCAATGCTCAGGCTGGACTGGGCTGCGTTGCGTTCTGAACAGCCTCAGCGGTACAGTACAATGCAGGCTACCTACCTACCTAGTAGGTTAGGAACTATCAACTCCTGCAACCGCCACCTGAGCGGCACATTGGACCGAGTAAGGAAATGATTTGAAAATGCCTGCGAAATCAAGGAAATCCCCCCCATGTTGCATCAGTTATTCCTTCTGTCAAACCAGTGATGTTACCCATACTGTACATGTTGAGCGACGAGAGAAGTTGATTTCCAACACACACCCACAGACACGCCCACATAACACAGGCTCGAGTACACCTATGTAAGCGAGATGATCTACCTACCCTGCATCTGGCCCCCGAATGAAGCGATCAACAAGCTGCAGAGCCTCTTGAAACCCTACGTCACAATCGTCCGGCCGTTGCTGTACAGAGAATTGGGTTCTGACCTGAATCCGGGGGTATTACGGCGCCCGATACACTAGGCAAGGTAGACGTTCAAACAACAAAACAGCCAAGCCAAGCAAAGCAAAGCAAAGCAAAGCATGTGGGTGGCTTCTTGTTTGTGATGCCTAGTTGATGCTATTCCTGAAGGTCTTTGCCGTGTTTTACGTCACCACGACAGCCGTGTGTTCCGGGAAATGGACCATCTAGATCTTCAAGGCCATCCAGATCTAGTAATTGATACTTTCCGAGGTTATGTGGTTCCAAAAGACTAGAGATCGTGGAGCAAGTTGTACTTGAAAACATCTCAGCGAAACGGGTATGCGGATGCCGTCCATGTCGTCGATTGAATAAAAAAAGGACGACCTGGGGAACTAATGAGAATGGGGGGTGGGTGTACTTGTGAAAAAAAAAAAAAGATCAACGACCTCGAATGACCAACCTACAATGGATTAGATCGCAACGGGGTTGAACCTGTTGGACGACGTTAGCACAGAAAGTATTTCTTTCTCTTCATCACATGCAAGTGTAGATTCTCTGTTGCAGTTGGAGGAGCACCCAACTTCTTAAACTGGTGCCTAGAATATCTCGAACGATGGCGTCTAATACCGGCACCGTCACCTCGCCTAGTTTCTTGTCACGGCAGATTCTCCCCGTCTCAGCTATTGGTATCGATCTCCCATTTTCTATTTGGTTAGGTAGTAAAGCTTCTTTTCGTGTCTGCCGAGACCCGTCTTGTCCTGTCAATAAACCATTAGCATCAGTCTAGTCTGGGGGTGGAAAGGAAGCTGCCGGCCGCATCAAACATTACCATGATGCTGGTTCAACCTCCTTTGTATCTTCGCGCCACGAAACCTCTCATTTGTTCATCTGTTCTCGTTCGTGTCTGGTATTAACCCGATGAGGGAGAGGGGAAATGAAACTAGTGGATGAGTTCGTGTCGATGGTGTCGAGGGAAAGAATGGGGAAACAAAGAGAGAGATGGAGAGAAAAGAGAAACAGAGTTATGGAACTATCGAGAACGGGCCGGTTAGTGAATCGAGGTTAAACCTGGTGGGAAACGAGACTTGGACAGACAAAGACAAGCTGGTTTGGCAATGGTTTGTGATACCGATATAACCGATAATCACCAACGGGTTGAACCTAAAACGAGTTGGAAAGAGAACGGACCAACAAGACATTGAGCAGAGTTCAGAGTGAGTCTAACCTGGAGTTGGGATAAAGTCGAGGGGAAAAGAGACGATGGCGCCGGCCATGAACCAAGAATAGAATTTTGCTATCAGTAGTTAACCTTTGGTTTAGTGACGAGGGAAATCATCACCAGGCGACTCAATTGTGTAGGTTGGTGGAACAGATGCACAAAGATGAGGACGACGAGAAGAGGTAGAGAGAATGAGTCAACTTCACTAACATTTGCAAGTGAGGGAGTTGGGGGATGGAGGGCAACACGGACAAGACGAGCAACAACGATATCATCGTGAGAAATGACGGCTCGCGGGTTGAGGTTGAACGGATACACCAATGCAAGGCAGATTTTCCATTCTAATTCTCATGACTACTAAGACTACCCGTACTGGTATCACGGATGACTACATACACATACATACATACATGCACATATTCTCGGACAAAGCCGAAAATTAATAGCCTCCTCTATCCAGAATGCAAAGAAGCGGGCCGTTTATTCTCAGCTCCAAGAGATTAAATCAATTATGGTAGTCATATGCCGAAATCTATGGATCACACAAGCCATTGTTTTTTTGCTAGTTGGAGTTTGATATCAGCAACGGGGGGGGGGAGGAGAGAAAAAAGAGGTTATCTCCAAAGGTTCCTTCCGACGTAGATGACAGGAACAAGGGAGGGGAGGAAATACACAGTACCTAGACATGGGCAACTCGCATTCACATAGCAGAAATACAAGATACACCCCCCCTTCAATCCAACCTGTCGGCTACGACTCGGCGAGATTCCCATGCGACCCTGCAAGAAATGGGAACGTGGATTAACCAAAACTGGGTCGTAATTGGCCAGCACACGCTCCACTTCCACCATGGCACCTCTTCCCCCCCTTCC
>JABGLY010000275.1:0-11372 GCA_013623525.1 Fusarium dimerum | reverse complement strand
CCCCGTCATAGCCCGTCAAGTGGCCTGTTTCTCTCGGCCACCTCAAAAATAAACCTGGTCGACCAAGCGTGTCCAGGCACAACTGATCGGCAAGGCCATGTGCCCATCGCTGACCTCCGAATCCGGTCGTTGGCGGACTGGACGGATTTTTCTGAAGCGTATCATGGTGGCGGGTTTGTTTTATTTTTTGAATGTCATGGTATTCATCGATCTTGCAGGCTGGCTAAGGGTCAGCTCGATTTGATTGAATGAATATGTGTGATTTAATAATGGCCGCAGCTCGCCTATACATACGGTGATAAATTAAGACTTCTTGACGTTATTGCATTTCATATTATACCTCTGTAATCAACAAGACGTCAATCCAGTTCATAAATCAATAGCATTAACCTACCCTCGTTTTCTATTCGTTATAAGCTGCCAAGCTTAGGTTATCGAGTGTATTTTCGCACGAAAATAATATATTAACGTTACTCATGATCATATCATGTTTACCCTTTGAATTACAACGACAGCATAAAACATTGAAGTTACTCCAAACTGTCCTATCTCTTCGAACCGACTCACAAATAAACAAAAAGAAAATTACAAAACACAAAGTATTGATAATCTCAAATCCATGTTCAATCCCTTTCGTGACTTCACATGCATCAACATCCCAACTCACCCAAGCCCAATACACAGTGATTGGTATCCATCATATCATCTACAACCAATGCCCCAATCAAACAAACATCATGATCTCGACCACCGTTTCCCCCAGAAAAAAACAACAATGACTTAGTAGAAAAAAATACCCCTATCGGCAATGATCTTCATAAAACGGAAATGCACAGCTCCCCTCATTCCTAGCTTTCGGCAGCTCAAGTTAACTGGTCGTGACCAAACCCAAACGTCATCACCTCATCATCCCTTCAAGCCTTGAAGTCATCAAGCTCTCGGCGCCCCCCAGCTCGAGCTTGAAGCTGAAGAAATACAAAACAAACAAACAATCCATCCCTTCCATAAAATCCCCATATCGTTTCTGCTCAATTTCTTGTCATCTTCATTACGCAAATCATCAATCAGTTCATCATGCTATCACGAAACATCCTCCGTCTCCGTCCCGTCGCTACGGCCCCACTCCGTTCCGTCCGCCTAGCTTCTACCGGACCTACTCACATCAAAGGAAAAGATGACCTCGGCGGTCCAGGCGGACAGCAACCACCTCCTCAGAGCCCTGGCGGCCCTGAAGCAGTTCAGCGAAACTGGTATGACATCGCCTCTACCAAACCATTTCCTTTGTGAAGAACAAAAGCAAAAAAAGCTAACGACACGAAAAGGCTCCCTATCCTAGGTGGTGTCGCACTTCTCGGCGGCGGCGTCTACTACTGGTCCTCTGGAAAGACACCGGCTCAGATCCAAGCTGAGGCAGAGCTCAAGAACATCCTGCAGCAGGTCCGAGACCCAGTCGAGAGGGCGAGATTGGCTGAAAAGTACAAGGGCAAGGAGATCCAAGCTCTGAAGGACTTCAGTGGACGAGATGGCGGTGGTGAATTCAAGGGTTTCAGAGCAGAGTAAACAACGGATTAAAGGTGTCTATCTTTTTTTCAGATTGAAGTAAATGGTTTCAACGGTTTATGTCCAAGGGCTGGATATTTGCCCATGTATTATCGTTACGTTATAATGTACATGTATAAAAAATGAATATGTGCAGGTATCAAACCATACCCAAACGCCCTCTAGCCATCTATGTCGCAACTGAATACAGTTTCCCCTTCTATCATTTCTGTGACGGATCTTTAGCATTCTTCTTCTGTAAGAGATATTCACCCCCGCTTAGAGCTTTATATACTCCTTTCAATCCCTGGATTGGCCATTCTGATTTGACCGTCGACTTCAGTGCCTTTTCGCTCAGTCCGTCAATATCCGCCTTGACTTTGTCGTACACATTGGGGAGATATCCAGCGCCGTACTTTTCTCTCAGCGAATCGTACGACTCTTTATCGTAGTGCTTCCAAAATTCCTCTTCCGTGTAGTAGGCCTGCGCGTACAGCCATTTCTTGCCCTTGCATTCGTGTACTTTTTGCTCTAGTGCCCGGTTCTGCTGGATGACGTCTCGGCGCGTTCCCGTCAGGGGTCCCCAGATGCCGAAGTTGAGGAGGTCAGGGGTTCCAGGCTTGGCGAACTGAGAGTGTAGACCGTGTCCCGAGTCAGGCTCGTCGCGCTGCACATGCAAGGGGCACAGCCAGAGGGGATAGATGGCGAACTGGTTATGAAGCCATGTCTGGAATTCGTTGACGCTTTGATACGGCACTCCAACGTCCTGAATCATGTAGTAATCAAAAAGGCGACTCTTGTGGCCGGCCGAATACATGACGCGGGTTCTCAGAAGAGGATCCAGGAGATAGCGGGTAACTCGGTTGAAAGGTGTGAGAAAGTATTTGAAGGCGTATCGAGCCGTCCAGAACCCAGCACGATCGTAACGGAAAAGGTAATCTCTGATGGGGATATAGTCTGTCACGAGCGTTACCGAGCCAGCAGAGAGGCTCTTCTGGACTTTTTCCACATGAAGATAGAACCATTTATCCTTTCGCCGGGACAGACGCCGCGGTTGTACGCCGTCAGGTACTTCGTCAACTAGACGCCCACTGCACACCACAGCAGCATTTTTGGAGTAGACGATACCATCCACATAGTCGTTCAGACTATTCTTGCACTCGCTTTGAATGATCTTGACCGTTTGTGAGGGTCCCTTGGCCAGTTTGTACGTCAACTGAACATAGTCTTTTGCTTCTCTGAGCTGAACTTCGAGCAAGGTGACCACACCGAGAGTCCCAAAGGCCGACGCAGCGCCCCAGAGAAGATCCGGCTTCTCTGTCCTTGATGCTTTAGTGATAGTTCCATCCGCCAACACAATTTCGATGGAGCAGATGGTAGCATCGAACGCTCCATATTTGAAAGAACTGCTCTCCCCGGACGTGCCGGAGAATCCACCCCCGACTGTGATACCGGGGAACTCCATAACGACCAACGGAAGTAGGCCATGCTGCAAGGTTGCCTCGACCAGAGCATCCATGGGGACATTTGGTTCAACGAGAGCAGTCATTGTGGATTTGTTGACTTCCAAAACATTGTTCAGACTGCTCGTGTCAATGGTGTTATCGACACTGCGACGAGATTGGCGTGTACTGTTGGTCGAGCCATGATACATGCGAAAAGGTTCCCGACGAGCGCTGAACTGCTTCACGCGCTGGGCGATGTTGTTAACGACGGAGTTGTGAGCGTCCATCGTCCCGACGCGTGCATGTACATGTGAGTTTGCTAAGTTGAAGAGAAGAGATGTGGAATTTGATGGGTTTTTTGTTTTTTCGTTTGTCGTCGTATACGGCTTGTCCGTGATATTGCCGAAAACTCACGGGTATAATAGTAGTAGGGGGGCCGGAAGTTGGAAAAAAAGAAGAAAAAGAAAAAAAAGTCTATTGATGGATTTTATGGAATGATGTAACTTCAGGTCCGAGTGTTCCGGTTCTCATATGATAATAGATTAGTTTTAGTCGATCAATTGTACAAGTGGAAAGAGAAGATGAAAAGGTGAAGTGAAGAGGAAATGAATCAATGCATGAATTAATCTTAATTATATATGGATGTTTGTCGTCTCACATGTCGCGCCACTATTTTTGTCTGCCAGTATAGCATGTATGGATGTATAATACTAGTTTAGTAGGTAAGATGGAGTTGAATTTGGACATGAGTCTATCGCCAAGCTTCTTACCCCACGCAATCACAAGATACTTGGCCTGCAATTAGAGGTCAGAATCCATCACGTGTTGCCGATATTGTTTGACCATGATGATGATGATTCTCGGCATTGAGGCGGACGTTTCCTTTTGGTGATTGAGTTTGTTTATTCTTTTTCTGTGCGTGTTTGGTTGCTGGGTATTTTTCTCAACAGAGAGCATGGATATTCCTTGTCAGGCAAAGAACCCTGAGTGAGTTGTCACGAGGGTCCATTGTGGGATTATGTTCAGATCAATGCTCATCGTTCATATGATTTTCTGGCATTGGATTGGGTTGCAGCCTCGTATTTGAATGACTCTTGGACAGTGCTACTGCTATTGCTACTGCCATGATGACCAAGACTGGTTGAGTGAGGAAACTGTAACGGATAACTAAGGGAAACCTCCTTCCTTTTGTCATTTATTTACTCACCTAACGTCAGATACCAGCACTTTTTAAATCAGTAATTCAATTCAGGTTAACAAACATGCAGCTTACACACGTCAATGATATCTCAATAACATCTCATTATCAAGACTGAAATATAATCACAATGCCTCATGCACAAGAATCATCCAGTCCCCACACTTCATCCCTTTCTCATCCATCACCAAGCATGGCGGAGTCACCAGAGATTGACGAGACTTTTGCACACACATTACCGCTAAATCAACAACCCTGTCCCTGGTTCAGCCAAGACGACCTGCTCATCACCCAAGGCCTTGGGTTTCCAGACCCGTACAATTGGTTAAAAATGATGAGATGGGCCATCGCCCTCTTCAACAAATTCGATGCTGCCGGCCCTAGTGACCTGAGATACATCAGACAGCGATTCATCCGCCCGAGATGCGTTTCCTGCAAACAGTACTGCGTCGACATGTACGACTTTACCAAAAGGCCCGTCGACCCTCCCATCACCTTTCCCTGTGGTCATATCATGGGCTGGATGTGTTACAGGAGACATCTCCGACAATTCTGGAGTGATGTCTCTGCACACAAATGCCCATAGCAAGGGCCCTCTGCTAACGAACCAGAGGAATGGTCTGGTCCATGCGGTAGACGAATCCTCTACGACTGTCGCTATGAGCGCTCATACGCATTTCTACCCGGTGCAGGCCAGAATTTCATTCTCCCCGGAGATTTCTTCACGCCTTCTTGGGGCTACATGGCTGAATCATGCAGGTATTGCATTGTCCACGACTACCTCTGCGATTGGACAGAAGAGATTCAGGAACAGGAAAGGTACCAAAGTGTGTGGGCTGCATGTGGAGATTATCATGCTATTGAATGCGGTGACATACCAACAAATGAGGTCAAGTCGCTGAGAGCAAGAGCCGAAGAACAGACAGAAATCTTGACAGAGCTTTTTGAGTGTACTTCTGAGCCAATTTACAGCTCCGATGACATAGAACTTGAGCCAGAAGTAAGATACCTGTCGTCGGTGCGGATTCCAGGAGAGTCTGATGGAGAGGGAGAGAGTGAACGTAGGGAGAATAACAACAGTAAGGGGCGAGGAAGTGATATCGACGCATCGGGAGAAGATGAGGATTATCACGATGATCGAAACGGCAAAGACCGAAAAGCTAAGAATAACGAAGAAAGAAGGGGCAGAATGGGGAAATAAAAAGCGAGGTAACCGATGACAATTTTGACAGTCGTTAGGAGGATGAAGGCGACGACGGCGAGGAAGACGTCGAAGATGACGAGTTGTGGCTCTAAAGGGCTCATGGAGCGATTCGTGAATGCATTGTTGGCTAACGCAAGACATGCTTTGTTTTCTATTAATACTGTATCCCATCACTCACTAGATACATATATATGTACTCGTTCACGTCATTAACGGTACAGAGTGTGCAGTTCTACTCTGACCATCTTTGAATTGTATTCTCATCTCTCACTCTCTTTAACCATCCTCACAGCCTACTCTTCGCACTCAGATATGTTCCTCCTAGCTTCAGCATCTTAACCGCTTCCTCCACCATCTCATCCACAATCTCTCCCGCTGGCTTCACACTCGTTATAGCTCCCGCAACCTGTCCCATCAAATGCGGCGGATCAACATCCCGCCCCTCATCAAAATCATGCTCAATCGGCACAATTCCCTTGTCGCACAACTCCTTGACCTTTTCCGGTTGCGCATGCCATTGTCGAATATAATCGTTCGTCTTCATCCTCAGCGGTCGACCTGACAGCACTAATGTTCGCTCTGTCCCTTCGAAGCCACAGCTGACGACTTCGCGTTTATGCTCTTCGCTACACCCTGCTTCGACGGAGGCGACGAATCGTGTCCCCACCCAGACGCCCACTGCACCTTGCATGAGAGAGCTGGCGAGACTGCGGCCCGAGGATATACCTCCAGCGGCGACGACAAGGGCGGGGAGGCCGTTGAGCATCGGGGGGTGGTACTTGGAGGCTACATCCACGACGGCGGGGATGAGCACCGAGTTGGCAATGTCACCTGTGTGACCACCTCCTTCACCTCCTTGAGGACACACCATGTCTACACCAAGCTCAAGAGCTTTGACCTGGAAGCTGTTAGCGGGATGTTTCAAGTTCTGTTCTCAATCCGACTTACCGCATGCTTTGGATGCCCCACCATGTTCATGATCAGAATCCCATTATCATGAAACCTATCGATCACCTTCTTCGGCGGCACACCCACCGCACTAACAAACAACCTCGCACCACTCTCAACAATGATATCCACCAACTCATCTAGTTTGCCTCCCGTATAATCATGATTCGTCTTCCTCGCGTTACCTCCGATCTGCGGCAACGCCAGGTCCACACCAAATGGGAGGTCCGGCCTTGAAAAGTTGGCCTTCATCTCGGCGATGATCTCACGTAGCTGGTCGGGCGTGTACATGAAGCCGCCGATGACACCTAGGCCGCCCGCGTTGGATACCGCGGCTGCTAGACGGCCGCCGGATGTGCGTGCCATACCAGCGAGAATAATTGGGTGCTGGATGCCGAGGAGCGTGGTGAGGGGGGTGGTGATGGGGCCTTGTTGCGCCATGGTGATGATATATGGAATGTTGTATAAGTGAGACGCTGAGCTGAGATAGTCGGAAGATGAATACTATAACAGACGTTCAGGATTAGTCTCCCTATTGACTATAACTTGTTCCTCAGGGTCAGAACCTCACACAATAGTTAACTGGCGCAAAAGAACACAGCTATAAGAAGAAACCGGTGGGGGGTCTCGCCATCTTTATCATCATGGGCCCAGATTTCAAAACCTGGGGTTGGGAATGCGGGCAACCGGTTTTTGCGGGGAAGCACCTACAAAATCCGCCCCCGAGACCCCCCCTCGATCGTCCAAAGACCGAGGCATTACCGTCTTAGGGAACCAATTCGTCAACTTCGCTTGCATCCATGTGGTAGCTATACTACTGTATCTAGTTAGCTACCACATCATAAAATAGATTACTCATTTCTGGAAAGACATGCTTGTTTAAGAGGACGTGCCAAAATAAAAAAGTGCCTGGCTTAGGCTTGAGACTTCATTATCATCTAAGTTGCGCCGTTGCAAAGTTGCTTCCAATCCCACCAAACAACTCCATGAATTTCCGCTCTGCTACGCTGGTATCACCTATGCGTCCAATGTTCCTACTCATAAACCCATCATACTACGCCCGCTTCTCATCTTTCGTGATACAGTATAGGTATAGTCGCTCATAAATTGTGTTGCCCATGAGACACTGCATACTCCTCAGACTCCCATAGTGTCCGCATATCACAGACTAGCATTTCATTAGTCAACGTCGGTCGATGTGGTGCTCCCGATCTCTCATCCAAAATTTGGAAGACGAGCTGGTACAAATTCTGGCTTTCTCGGCGACTTCGTACCGCCTAATGACCGTTGGGAGTCTGTTGTCGATTTCTTTTTGTTTTCAGGCAAGGGTCGCCTGTCGGCCATTTGCTTACCAGTTTCCTTGGTAACATTCTTAGGTTGAGCCTCATAGACCTCATCCTCTGCCACCACTACTGGTTTAGGTTCCAGGGTTGACTCTGGGCCTGACTTTCTGTTTGCTAGTCCTTTCTCCATTGCAAGCTGTGCTGCTGCCTCCTTCTTCCGTGCCACTTCCTCATCTTCTTCTTCCTGTAGTCGATGTTCCTCTTGGTGCAGATCTTGCAAAGTCGGTATGTCATCAATATCAGGCGTAGCACCAGCAGATGAGGACCTATGTCCAATGCGAAGAGAATCTTTTGAGGTGGCCGATCCCAGTGTTGTCCTCGAGACTGTCCTTGATCCAGAAAATCCTTCTGGTCGCTTGCCTTTACTGCTTCCCCTTCCGCTTCGGCCACTGCTTCGATCATCCTTCCTAATCATGTCGTAGGTGACTTCGTCGTCAAGTGGTATTGCGTCCTCCTCACCCTCTCCATCGCTGGGGAACAGGTCCCCTCTTGACCGATACGAATCTGATGTATCACCTGAGCCAGTCGTCCCGCTTCGCTTCCTAGTTACGGGCAGATCACCAGGATCTGATTCATCATCCGAGGCCAGTAAAGGCTCTCCCTCGCCATCTCCATGTCTCTGTGGATGATCCTGCAGATCTGCTGCGCTGGGTTTGTATCGTAGTGTGCCGCCTACTTTCCATGGCAGCTTGCTGAGGAATCCTATCGGTTGCGTGCTTGGGATAACGGTCGGGTCGTCGTTACTAGGTTTACGTCGTCCACCTTTGGTACCATAGCTCATGCCTCGTTTCCTCCGCGGCTGCTCTGTTGCCTCCGATGTAGTATGCTTTCGCTGGCTTCCGGTCCCAGCCAACAGGCGGTCCCAATCCTCGTTCCCCCAGTTACTGAACAGACCACCATTTTCTTCCTCGTACCAATCATCGTAAAAGTCAAAGCTGTATTCGGCTTGTGTCCGTTCGCGCTCTCTCCTCCGGCGCATGCGCTCTTCTGGATCACCCAGACAGATGGCCGTACATTGTGTTAAAGAATTAGAAATCGAAGAAAAGCACGGGTTGATGTAATTATGCTGAAATGACCAGATCCCAGCAGCTGCGTTCTCAGTCACTGTCTCGGCGTCGTGGGCGATTTGGTTCCAGCGCTGGCGCAATCGTGGGTCTTCGAGGAAAGCCATGGTGATGGTATGTATGACGTCGGGATCATGTGTGAAGGGTCTCTGTAGATTGCTGACTCGAGGTTTCGGAACCGACAATATCAAGCGACACGTACGTCAAAGGGAATTCTTATCAGGAACAAGGCATAATGGCAGGGTCAAGACGTCTTTCAATTAACCCAAGCACAAATTTGCTGACAGTGTAAGAGAGGAAGCTGCAAGGGCCAGGACTTGGAGTGTTGCTCTCTGCAAAACAGCAACCCGCTGGTGGCACGTGCTGGGAGATTCCACTAACGGCTTGTTGGGTGGTTGGGCTGGGCTGAACGGTACTTTCGGTTCGGTGTTCTCTTGGTTGCTGGGGAAGTAGCTGGAGCTTTGGACAGACCCACTTTGGCTTGCGGTTTGTTGTAATGGAGTGTAGATGATGGCATCTACACAACAACATTTCACCATTTGGCTTTCTAGGAGCATGCCAATGAAGACCCAGCGTCTAACTGGAATCATGTGGTTGCGTTCGAGTTGACGCATCCGTCCTGAGGTGCAGCTGAAACTGGTCCTGTTACACATTCATTGGCGTGGTTCAATCATTCATCATGACTCGGGACGGCAGGCTTCGGCAGGGTATTTATGTAAACGGACAGTAACAGCTTTCACGACTTCGACATGGTAACACGATCCGGTTGAGCTTATTCATGAAACAATACTTGCAGGCTGTTCTATTATTTCTACCTATGTTGCGAAATTGACAATCAACTATCACGTGAGCATACTTAACTAACACCCATAGAAAGCACGACAATCCATACTGACTGCATGAATATTATACTCAGAAGAGGTTTGAAATCCCTTAAAGTGAAAATGGCCATGTTATCTGGTTTTGGGTTGAGATTGACGGCTTGGCGTGTTGATGAGCTACTATAGTACCTACCTACCTAGTAGGGACTGGATGAGGATTGTGGACATGGACGCCTCGTGAGTTCTCTTAATGAGATGAGTATGCTTCCTTCTATTCTTACCATTGCCCGAAGAAGCATAAGACTTCTCGGAGTTCACTGCCATGTTTTCATTGTTATCGCACTCATTCGGGCAGGTGCAACAGAGGGCAAGAGTGAGGACAAGCGCCTACCTTTAACCCAAAACTCCAGGCTCTACCTACCTATTACCACTTGACAACTTGAATTCAACGCATGCTGCGCACATGGCCGCTGCTTTTTAAGTCACTTATCATTCATTTTCAGTTACTATTGAGTTGGTGCTTGTATGTTTTGACATTGTGGCAGCCTTCATGACGAGAACCAAATCTTCAACCACATTGAATTGATCACTCAATCGGCCAAGCTGACTACTTGACACTCCTTCCAGCAAAGTACCCATATGGGAACCTTCCTTTATGACTCATGCCAAGTATCAGTTCTTGTATTGAGATAACCTCGCCTTCCCAAAAACCCATTGCTTGGTCATGATGCTTCCAAAAGAGGACACTTCCAGCAACTGGGAGGCCGCTCAATGATACGCCTACCACTTGCAGAAAGGGCTTTGGCCCAAACCTGAATACCCCTAAGGTGCACTTACCCAAACTAATGGCAAGTATAGGACATAAACGGAGCGGTAGTTCCGGGAGAATGGGGAATTGCTTCCAAATCTGAGTCTCTTGCACAGTCAGGTCTAAGTAACTTGCATATTCCATCAGAAATGGCAAGTAGACTTACAATTCCATATGTAATTCAAACATAACCAGAAAGTGCACTCGTCTGCACTTGGACATTCTGCTCAACAGGGAAGCCCTTGCCTGCATCTTAGAATGTTCTCAGTCGTTGAATGAACTCCCTTAAATTGAACCAGAACTCTCATTTCACCTCTCTTCTTTTCTCCTCATCCACACCTCAACACCACTTTCGTATACTCTCTCAAATCACATCTGCCATCATTCACTTCACTCTCATACTCCTCCTCGATCACACGACTGTGCCTTAACAATGACATCTCTGAAGATCACCGTTGGTGTGGTGATTGCCGCCCTTTCTGCCCTCACTTCAG
This sequence comes from Fusarium dimerum, assembly GCA_013623525.1. Classification (NCBI taxonomy): domain Eukaryota; kingdom Fungi; phylum Ascomycota; class Sordariomycetes; order Hypocreales; family Nectriaceae; genus Fusarium; species Fusarium dimerum. The sequence continues at coordinate 508 of JABGLY010000275.1, read as the reverse complement.
CTCAGAAGTTCCACAATGAGGACCTCGTTCTCTGCGATTGTGGTATAGGTGACAAGTCAGATGCTCCTGGCTGGTCCACTTCTCGCCAGATGAACTGGTACAAGAACATTGCTTGGCCCAAGAACCCCGACAAATATCCCGAAGCCCCTGACATGGCTGTTGAGATCCCCTACGCAGATGGCAAATACCCCTGGAACCCCCAAGGTGCCACTGCTCGCATGCCAAATGGTGACGTTTGGACAGCCTACATCGAAGATGGAACTCCCGATTACTTCAAAGCCGGTACCGCCGTCACCACCAAAGAAGGTGGCCAGTCCCTCAACTGCTGGGCCTACCGCGGGCGACCCGTCAGTGCTGCACTCAACAAGACTTCTAACCCTGATGCTGTTTGCCTATCTGCTTTTGTCTGCAACAGGGAGAGCCACCCTCCACCTCGTCCCAAAACATCAGGATCCCCCAGTTCTACCAGTCAACCCGCCCCCCCTGCAACATCTGTCTTTGAGACTCC